>JAKIJQ010000321.1:0-124804 GCA_023373905.1 Rhizoglyphus robini
GGCACTTGAACTTTAAGTCGACCAACTGATGAGACCATTTGCTAATGAGGTAGGTCATGTCACAAGACCGAGAGCAATCGGGATAATTTCAGGTGAAGTAATGCTCGGCAGGGTTGACCAAGTCGATCAAGAGTGCGCGGGTCGATGGTGGTCGCACGGGAGTAAGGTGAGATGGTCTTGCGGTCACCAGCAGATGTTCGATGATTTCGACTTGTTTCGCACCACACTGCAGGTAATGTCACGTTTAGTTCGCAAACTTTGGTGACATAGCCAGACCACCACAAGCGGAGTCATTGAGACGGACCAAGTCGTGCACGGGAATACGGTCAAACAGGTCGAGCATGCTCGGTAGTCCAACCGGGCGAAGGTGGCCGCCTCACGGGTGGTCTTGGGGTCTTCTTGGCCCGCATGAGTCACACGCAAAGAGGCCATACTCAACTTTTACTGCACAAATAGAAACAGTCTCGATACCTAAAGTTGCAATATGACGCTCAACTTTGACTTCAAGGTTTGTGTTACTGATACATTCGACAGAATGGAACATGATTGAATCTATGAAAAAATTCAATCAACTTTAATGTTTTAGATTATAGTGATAATTAAAAAACTCAAAAACTATCTAGAACTAGCTAACAACAAATTGAGGCATTTTGAAGTAAGTTAGAACGAAAGATCGAATAGACTTCTCCCATTGTGCACATCTATGGAGAGTGATTATTGGTTTGTAAGCAACCAGACCGACTCAATTACAGTTTGCAAAAGAAATTGTCCCCTCGTTCGAATTCAAGAAGCATATAAGTTTTCAATTATATCATACCGCGCCCATTACCAAGAAAATATAAATAGTAACAAAATAATGACTACAGTTCGCGTTACTTTTTAATGAATTTTAATGATAAATAATGAAGATACCAACGAGTAGATCAAGTGTTAAAAAGTAATAAAATTAGCATAGTAATACGAATCGGTGTTCACAAACATTTGCCCTAGATAATGTAATGTACGCATTTAATTAATAATAATTAAAAGAGTGCGAACGCAATTTATTGAAACGGCCTAAATACTGCTCAATGTCTGCAAATATAAATTTGCAATTATAATAGGACTTAAAAGTGAGGTACTCGACATTGGGTAAAATGGTGCAAAGCACCGAAGTGAACTGTCCTTTAGGCCGATAAAATTGCCTGGCGAGAAAGTGAATGTTCGAATGGAGACGAGTGGAATGAGCTCAAACTTGCGAGCAGCTTCTTCCAGTTGAGGCAAATCAAACAAAATGTAGGAGAGTTCAGTTTCGGTCAAATGCTTGAACTTGCTAAGGTCACCAATCAGTTGGGGAGTCATTCGAGTGTAATACTACAATATATAAAAGAAAAGGTCACAACAATTAGTAGAATACATACAAATGAAACTTACCATTGTCCCTTCAAGGCGTAACACTTGCAATGCGGCAGCATGTTTGCTCAGATACTCGATTACACGTTCGAGCTCACGAAATGACTTTAGGTCGAGATGAGTCACATTGGCCAGCCATTGACCGTTGATGGTGTGCCAGTGAGTGAGCTCATTTTCATCAGACATACGAAGACAAACTCGTGAGCAATTCAGACCAAAGTGACCAACAAGTGACGGTTCATAACTCAAATATGAAAATTGTTCTAATCGAGCCATTGTTGGTGCAAGAAGTGATATTTGAAAATGGATTAGACCATGAATGTCGAGTCGTTTGAGTGAGACACACGAATTAAGGAATCTAATTAGCTTGGCACATACATTACTTGGAGGAATGCCGTCAAATGCAATTGACAAAGTGGTGAGCTGGTCAAAAAGAGAAAGAACAGTGAGAATATCATCCAAAAGCAGTTTTATAGAGATAGATTCAATGCTGGGAAATAGTTTGGCAAGTTGAGATAGTAAATGTTGACACGAAAATGGCTTGATTTTGATACGAGTGAAAGCGTTCAAATCGATCTGTCCGAAAGATCGTTTTTGAGATAGTCAACATAATAAATGCTATTGTCACGTTTTGCCACTGACAACGATTTCTTGGTGTGTCCAATTGAACAGATCACCGCCTGCCACTTCTTGCAAACCACCTGCAGATGAATCAACTCGTCCATCTCAAATCGCCCCAAAACAGATTGCACCAATTCGTTAGGCAGTCGTGTGATTGGTCCACCAGCAGATTGAGAATCCAATTCGAGTTGAGCAAACGAAGAAGTGACCAAATCCATTTCAAACAGGTCGAGCGGTCACGAGTTACGAAAAGAAAAAAGAAACGAGAGAAGACCTTTTGCGATGACAACACAAAGCGAAATGACAAATGTGTGCATAAAACAGCTTATTCATACACTCACACAAATCACAAAAATATACAGATTCAGACAAGTTCACAAATGACGTTACTATATTTATTGAATGACAAATTACTTTTTAAATGTTATATAAATCAATATCAACTGTTAATTGTTTAAAAAAAATCATAAAAGTGTAGATTTAAAAAATCAGTAAAACCGAATTTGACTGTTACACAAATTGGCAAATCGATTCAGCTGTGGCTGCAATTCGAGTCGAAATACACGCAGAGACGGATAAGAATTGATGTCATTACTAAAATAAATGGTCAAATCGACAACAGTGGGGAAAATGACTGAGAGGACTTGAGTGAATCGATCAGCATTGACTGCATGATCAAAACGAGCGATACGAAGGGTGCAAGACAATAAGGAGGCCAGAGAAGTGAGCTTCAGTTGGACAGCTGCTCGTTCCAAGGCTGTGAACTGTATTTCATTGTCGCCAAGTTCGAGTTTGGTCAAGTGGCTCAGTTTGGCAAGATCGTCAATTAGAGCGGGCGTCATTGTGATGTTCTAAGGAATTGTAAATTTTAATTTCAATTTAAAAAATTAAAACAAATCAAAACAAATCAACTTACTCGTCGAATGTTCAAAACTTTGAGCAGCGTTGCATGTTGACTAAGAAAGTTCACAACACGGCCAACTCTACTGCAAATGTCGAGTTGCAAATGAGTGACATTGACAAGCCAGTCAGAATTGATGCGGTTCCACTGGGCAATTTGAAAAAAATCGAGAGATACACGGGGGACAACATAAATAAGTTCGTAGAAAATTGTTTTATATTTTTTCACCGCTTTTGATCCAAATAACCAATTTTGGTATATGATGTAGAGGACCAACCAATTCTGAGAAAATAACAACACGCGCATGCGCGTTGTCCCCATGTTTCCTGAAAAGGGATGATTGGTTTTAGTGCAAACCACCTGTTTTTTGAGAACTCCGTCGAGTTTTGATTATCTTGAAAATGAATCGATATCTGGAGCTGAAAATTTTTGGAAGTATTCCCCGCCGGGGACCCTTTCTAGGATGCATGATCAAAATGTTCCAATTGGATCAACTTCCGGTTAATAAATTTTGACAAATATTTTGATCAAAAAAAAATATATAGTCAAGTTTTAACTATATTATTGTTCATTTAACCTTGATAATATTTTTGGCAAACCGGAAAATTTGTCCAAAATGAGAACTTTTCCAACCGAACCTGGAAACTTGAAAAATATCTCAAAATGTTAAAATTGAAACTACTATCTAAATTAGGACGAAAGGCATGCGATTTGATACCAAGATGGTACAAATCCACTAAGAGATAGCGAGAAAAAGCTGCGAAGCCTTCTTATTATGAAATAGTTTTTCAGTTTTTTTACAATAAATTTTGATCTAAATAATTTTTTATTTTTACCAACAATATTATTTGAATATTTAACCTAATCTTTCTATTTAAAAATAAATAAAATAGAACGTAATCCTACCTACGACAAATATTTTATTTTAATTTATCAAAATTTAAAAATGCAAATGGGGGGGGGGGGGGGGGGTTCCTTAGAAACCGGAAGTTCCATTTGAAACAAATTATTCTTGGAATTGATCCAATTTTTTTACTTCCTTCACTCCCTAAAAGAACACCAAGTGGTAAAAACAAAAAAAAATCCGACCCCCATATATAAAAACATCCCAGAGAAAACCCAAAACCCAACGGGAGACCAAAAAAAAAAAACAAAAAAAACCACACCCTTCCCCCCAAAAAACAAGACAACACCACCCCCGCCCATTATTCTCCCCCCAATACACCCCCCCCCCCCCCCCCCCCAAATTTTTATTTAAAAACCCAAAAAAAAAAAAAAAAAAAACAAGACCCCCACTCAACCTATTGACCCCCCCAGGCCAAGATAGAAACGAGTACAATTAGGGCTGAGATGAGAAAGAAGTTGAAGTAGATCACAACTTTTGTAAGTGCCACCAACGAGATAGAATGAAAAGTGTTCCAATTTGGACAATGTTGCTGACAAATAGGGCACAAGTGGAACAAACTGTCCGTATAGATCGAGTTGTTTGAGTGATTTCACCGAATTTATGTGACTTGCAATGTCGCGAGCCTGTGAATGTTCTGCGAAAGGTGAAACAATAATAATTTGAAATTATAATCAAGAAAATATAACACAACAAAATACACTTACCAAAACCAATATATGGATAACAAATTGACAATCGTTCAATGTTGGGAAATGTCTTGAGCAACGGACCAAGCAAATCGCCGGACACTCGTCTATTCAAGCACAGAAAGGTGAAATGGTTCAAATTGACCAAATCAAAGAATCGGTGTCCAACACTCGAGGTAGACAAGATCTCATGCACAATCAGACATTTCCTCCGCATGCAAAAGTCATCGATCAGTTCTCGCCATAAAGTGGACACCAGTCGTAAGCGAACCAACTTGTGAATCTCGTTGTATAGTTCCAATTTGGTCAAAATCATTTCAATCAGCTCGTTGGGCAGTCGGCTGAAGCACTGATTCTCAGGGTAGAGGTGCAATTCAGACTGAACAAATGAACGAACAGAAGAGTCCATTATATTGATGCCTACGTTGAGATCCATTTGGTAGGTTAAATAGATGAAACTCAAATTCGAGTCAAAAGAAAATTTTCATCACAACACAAAACTCAAGCCAACAAATAGTAACCAAAAACAATCACAACTACAGATGCTTAGGACCATTAATATACGACGTACGTGTCAACTTTTAGTCAATTCAAATTCAACAACCAAATTGTCAAATACCAACACAATTCACAACTTTAGAAATAGATATTACATTTTACATTTGCATGTTATTTTGTTGTGAGGGAATTCGGCAAATAAAATTTCTATTAATCTTTTCATCCAAATTGCTTTTAAAATTTTGAAAACAGGCATTTCTGAATTTTAATCAAAATGTTACTGTTTATTTTAAGAGGCGAATGTTAGTTTTAATGAACACACAAAGTGTAATGTCGTGACAGTTAAAAATATTGTGACATAAATGAAATTGTATATTAATTGTGAATTATGTTCGAGAAAGTTGATATTGAGAATCTCGAAATGAAAAGGTTATATAACGAATTAATCGAAAAAATCAGTCGGAACTTTCCTTAATCAGTTAATGTTAATGTTGTGTTTGCGCAAATTTCGAAATTGATACAAATGTTGCTGAATCTCATGTTGAAACTGTGAACCAATGTCTTGATAATCAATGTAAAGACCGAACTCGACCAAGTTGGGAAATATGATCGAAATGACACGAATAAATTGATCAGCTTTCATTATTCGGCCATGGTCCAAGTGGATTCTGCAGTCAAGTTGGCAAGTCAAAACCGAAGTCAGCGAAGTGAGTCGATATTCGGTAGCAGCTTGTTCCAATTCGGAGAACTCACTTCCGAGCTCAATGTTCTCAAGTTCAAGATTCGTCAAGTTTGTCAGTTTGCCCAGATCAGCAGCCACAGTTGGGGTCAAAACAAGGTTCTAAAAAGATTCTCAAATTAATACGACAAACAAAAATGATAGACACACATACATAAGAATCTAGGTTCAAGTGCTTCAAAGAAGTTGCGTTTTCACTCAGAAAATGTACAACTTGGGCACATTCATTACGTGAACCCTGAATGACCATTTGCAAATGTGTCAGAGTAGTCAACCAGCGCTGATTAATGTTGTGCCACTGAAGAACTTGATCACAATCCAGGCAGGACAGCGAGGTCTCACTTCCAAAAGATACACGAACACAACTCGGCAAAAGATTAGAAACAAGTTGGCCGTAGTGTTCACGATTCTTGAAGGATTCGAGTGAAATATGTTCTAATTTGGACAGAATTGAAGGCATAGAGAACAGAGTTGGAAGAAATAGTCCTTCAAGGTCGAGCAGTTTCAACGAACCCAACGAATTAATGTAAACCACAAGCTCACGGACACGAGTATTGTCTGTAAGAGAAAAATAAATAAATAAAATAAAATTAGTTTTGAAAATAAAAAGATAAAATATTTTTACCTATACAACGAATAGAGAGTCGAACAACGTTGGGAAAAAAATTCAACAGTGATTTCAAAGATTCAGACGACAATTTAGTACTCAAAAATAGGCGGGCAAACTCTTTCGAGTTCACTATTCCGAAAAATCGTTTCTCTAGCATGTAACTTTCGTTCATGCATCGTCTTATCCACTCACCCTCTCCACGCATAAACACAAGCAACGATTTCTTCAGTCGGCAGTAGTCCTCAATGATCGTTCGCCACTTTGTAGACACCAGCCGCAGGCCCATCAACTCCTTCACGTCGCCGTCCAACTTCGCCACAATAAGTTGCATCATCTCGTTTGGTAGACGGTTGATCGAACCATTTCCATTGCGGCGATTCAATTCGAGCCGACCAAAAGAGGATATCAGTGAGCGGACAGAGGAACAAATGGCATTGAAAGCAGTAGCAGCTTTGGAGTTTGGATCCATTTTGAATCGAGATTCGAGTAGAGGTTAGTGAAATAAAAAATGCGGAGACGAGAGAAACTCGACCTGAAGCTGAAGACGCAAAACAGTGCACTCACAGCAACACAACAACTGGGGAACATTTCTCAGCCTGCCAACTATTTTCACTCTGTTTGGGTGGAAATAGTGGCACTTGCAGTTGTTGTTGTTATTTTCAGAGGCTGCCTCTCTTCACTCGCTCACATGTGACTGACTGTGTTTCTCGTAAACATATTTCCTCACCACATTTCGTTTTGTCCTCTTCGTCTTTTTCTCTGTTCCTTATCTCCCATCAATCTATCTACATTCCTCAATTGTCATCTACTCGTCATGAATGGTCACGCGTCTGCAGACAAGGACGAGCCAAATTGTCGATGGCATCACTCGTTACTAGAGAAAATGGGTCAACTTGTGGACCGTGAACGAGTGCTGTTGTGTGAGAAATGATCAATTACGAGCACAACTGGTGGAGATGAAGAAAGATGAAAAGAAGAAATATGATGATTTGGTGGTGAAGTATTATAACATCAAACAAGAATATGAAGATGACGGGCTGGGCAACCAAGGTATGACTTGTTGGTTGTTTGTATTGGACTTTATTTACATTTGTTGATATTTGCACAGGCACATCAAACAATCAGGTTACGGTCAAAACTGAATCGATTGATGATGAGGTGAAGGTACAAATCAAACAAGAAGATGACGAGGATCATGGCATTTTCATCAAACAAGAATCTGTTCCTGCATACATCAAAACAGAATCAATTGATGAATATGTAAAGGCAGAAATCATAGAGGATGATGAGGATCATGACGATGACTGTGAATGTGATCAATTTGTGGTGAAGAAGGAAGAGGTGAGTGATGATGATGATGACAACTCGAGACAACTCAACATTCACTCAATGAAGTGGTGCAGGCCAATTTGAATCAACCAATCGACACCTCATCACGTGATCACACCACAAATGGCGATCAGTCACAGTCGACTCGAGTGTTGCAATCGTGTGACGCACAAGCAAACATGGATCAAGTGATGAGTCACGAGAATGGATACGAACAAAACTTGGATGGAGGTGACGAGATGGCAAATCACGATGGTTCGGTGGTCGCATCGAATGAGCCATCGAATCGAGTTACACCCAAACAGTCAACTGCTTCCACTGCTCGCAAACTCACCAAACGAAAACAATCTCAACCAAATCGTGCTGTGAAGAGATTGAAGAAAACAGTCCAAAACGATGAAGAAGATGTAGACATTGCCAACATGGATCGAGAAGAAAGATCAAAGATCAAAGTGCTCCATTTGAATTGCACTCAGTCAAATTGTAATGTCCAGTTGGACTCACTGGATCACTTGCACGATCACTTGAGCACTGTGCATCAACTTTCGCCTCTTCAATGTTTTGCCACCGATTGCAATGCACGATTCGATAATAAGTAAGTGAATACTAAAATTCTACATTAAATTGATTTAGTTTTATTTTGTCAGAGGACAGATTCGTGGTCACATCCAACTCCATTCTAAAAGTACCCGATTTTCCTGTTCCGTTTGTCACCTCGAATACGATTCACAAAAGAGGGCTTACGATCACTGGCACCGAATTCATCTGACTGGTCAGTTCCTGTGCAATCTCGTGAACGACTGTGGAGAAGTGACCTACACGCGAGAAAAGATGAAAACTCATCAAATGCAAATCAAACATCACTCCCAATCGAAGCATTTCCAGTGCACCCAGCCTGGCTGTACTGCTTCATTTGTCTTTAAAGATCGCTTGAAAGCACACGGACTCACTCATCTCGACAGTACACCGTTTCATTGTGGCTGGCCAAAGTGCAGAGAGCACTACAAGAGACGTTCTCATCTGGTCGGACACATTCGAGTGCAGCACTTTGGACTGCCTAAAACAATGAAGAAACAGAAAAAGAGGAACATTGTGGATGTGCGAGACCCGAACGAATATGTTCGAGTGGTGGTGGACGAGTAATGGTTTGAGTCGATTCGAGCATTGATATGCTGTAACCTGCGTCGCTGTTGGGAAGATGGAAAGTATTGCAATCATTTTACCATATGGAATAAGTAACGTGTTGGACTTAAGTGGTGAATCGGTCTAATGTTCTTCCACCTCAGCAATCTCAGGGCGTCGGTCTCATCATACATCGCGCTCAAGAGTAAGCGTCAAATAGGCCAAGTTAGGAAATACCTCGTCGAGCAGCAGACGTGTCAGGTTGTGCTGAGTGATGATTTCCAATATCGCCCCAGTCAACGACATACAGTTCCAAAGTCAAACAGAGTATAGCGAAGTGAGTTGATGTTGATAGCGACGTGTACGAACTTGCAAATGGACATTTTGAAGTGTGACCTCAGATCCAGTCAGAGTGCGGAACAATTTGGCAAGGTCGTCAATCACCGTGGTTGTCAGTTGCTGTGCGAACCTAAAAAAATTAGTCCCAGACAGATTAAAAGCCAATATTAATCATAAAAAAGTATACATACCTGCCACAAGCGCCTAGGTTCGGGTTTTCAAAAGAGGATGTGTGCTCACTGAAAGGAAGTAGATAACAAAGGCAAATATTCGATTTTATCGTCATATGAGATTTAATAGTGTTCACCAAGTCATTTGTAAGTGCGGGTGAAATTTACCTGTGAAGTGAGGATTTATTTTGTACCGTGCAGCCCTGGACCATAGTTGAGCATTACATTTCAGTAAGCGGAGGTACGAACACAACTTGTGCCGAGATTAGAAACCAAATGAAGGTGATCTTCATCGCTCAAAGATGAACAGCTCAACAATGTACAGAGGATCGAATGAAAAGTGTTCTAGTACGATGGTCCCAAGCTGGAGACGGAATTAAGGCAAAAGCTGGAACAAGTGGGGTCGCTGGGTCCGGGCTGTTGTGGAGTGACTCCAACGAGTTGATGTAGACGGTAAGATCGGGGACTTTTGAATAATCTAAAAATGGAAAATTAGTTTCAGGTGAGTGTGGGGAAGAGTATTGTTTTACCATCACAACAAATAGAAAGTTGAACAATGTTTGGAAATATTTTCCCCAGTGATCATATAAACATTTAGGGAACATTCATTACGCCCATACAGACATGATAACATTTTCAAATCCAAATAATCAAAAAAAACTTCCTTTAAATGTCAGAAATTAATATCAGTCTTGCGATCCATAAAAACGCAGCCAAGGACTGTTCAGTGTGCGGTAGTCATCATTGCCTGCTTTCCATAGGAAAGATTTGTCTGAACAGGCTGAATTTCTTAACAGTCACCGTCCCGGGTCCAACTTGGCCATAATTAATTGCATCATTTCGTCAGGGGAAGACGGTTTGATATGGGTCCACCGGTAATGATGAGATTCGTGTCCGTACGATAAATGGCTGACCCGGACTAGAGCTCCTAAATTAGGTGATTTGTAAAGAAGCTGACGTTTTAGTCTGTATATATCAGTACTTTTTCGTGTCATATCAACTAATACCGATGAGTCCCACATGAGAGCAATTTCTGCTTTATTTCCCGGGGGTATTCAGTAAATATGCTTATCAGCGCGTATTTTTTGTTAGCAAGTCAAGCTTTCAGTGTTCAAAGTGTGCGGTTCGTGCTTTTGTTAGTTCAGTTTTCGTTGTTGTTGTTGTTGGACGGATATTTCCAGGTTTATTGAGGATTTTGTCTTGTTCCAATACAGACCTAAACTCCTTTGTTGTATTGTGAGTGACGGCACATTTTACTTTTGTGATTCGACTACATGTGTGTAGAACAGACAAACAAAGAGGATTAATGCTTGTTTAGTTTTGTTGGTTTACAAAAGTCAATCACTTTTAGAGTTCATCAGAGAATAGATCAATAGATGTGCATTTCACAAGTGATCAGATGAACATAGGCGTTCAATTTATTTAAAGGTAAAAACATTGGAGTGATTAATAGTTAATTATAAGCCTGGCATTACTGTAGTGAATCTTGTGCTAACGATATTATAACGATGCTAACAAAACATCCCATCAAGCCTCAAAATATGCCTCTGGTCCTTTGAACCAGAAATTACGAAAATAGTTCTTGCCGACCATCAACCGGTCCCATGTGTCATGATGTAAGTTCCCAATGAAGTCCACCAATCCTCGGGTTTCTTTTGTCTCTGTGACGCTCAGTCTGACACTTAGCGAAAATACTGTTTGTAGATTTTTACTTTTATTGCCATTGTTACTTTCATCCGTTAACCCATAATCGTCCGTTTAATGCCTTTGGTCGCCTGCTGCTTTCATTTGGCTATTTGGCTTTGTCCCGTTGAGTTATGTTGTCTTAGTTTTCCGATCATATGTTCTGATTTGCTTGATGCCTGGATATGATTGTATTTCATTGTCCGCAATCCTTCCTCAGCCTTGTCTTTACCAATCTTGTCCCACAAAATTTGCCACAAATGTCGTGATTGGGATGCAATCAATAGTTAATCCCATTTGTCATCAGTGGGTTCTCAAGCGCAGACGGGGCCTCATTGCCTGTCATATCATCAGTGTGGTGGAGATCTCGAGCAGTTCTGATGACAAGATTTTTTTGCGATTGTTCGCTTTTCTGAAAGTCTTCCTTCCTGCCAGTTAGGTTTCACGTGTGTCTTTCATTGAAGTGACAAACTTAGCCAGTTCAGGAAAAGTGTTTTTCTGGTGTGTCCTGTAGGGGAGTGCAAGGCGTGGCAACATAAGTCACGTGCACAAGTTTCCGATTTTCCAATCTACTTTTCATTGTACCCCCCCCCCTTCCTCATGTATGCTCCTTCCATCTTTGACGAACACTTTCAACTGTGTTTTGAACATAATCGGAGTTCGTCCTCCGTTTCCCCACAGTTGAAGCAGGCATTCTTTATTCATTGGTGTAAATGTCTTGGGCATTGAGCGAGTTGTTCAAATGTTCCATGTGGAAGTCATGTTCCAATTGAGGCATCGTCCAATGACCAGGGCCATGAACACGAGGCAAACCACCTTCGATGGTGGTCTCGTCCACATCACATAAATGTCACGTTCCCGAGTGACCTTTCATCGAGTCAATTACCACTAAAAATGAAACAATCAGTCAAAATTCAAATTGTGAATCAGTCATAGAGATACCTTGTGCCAGTAATCAAGACCACCTGGTGCCCGTATTTGGTTTGACGTTGAACGATTTACACTTGCAATCATACTTTCCCCCAAAACATCATTGGTACTATAATAAAGACGACCTTCTTCGATAAAGAAACAATGTAACCCAAATACAAATCTGCCGATTAATGGTACGTGGAACTATTCGACCATCTCCCGATTAATAATACAGCCCCTTTTCCTATCTCTTATCCGTCGACGTGAAGGTATAATTAAATTAGCTATATAAGCAAACGTTTAAAAACAACTTTTGAATTAATGTTTGTCCACATGTTAAATACAACTTGGAAGAATCCTCAGAGAGGTAAACATTCGGAGCAAGTCTTGTAATAAAAGATCGTTCATTTCACTTTCAAATTAATCTTGAGTTTTTACTTCGATGGATAAGTGATGGAAATTGAATCGGAATGAAATATTTCCTCACGTTCCATTCTTTTCAATTCCCGTTCCCATTGCATGTCAACGCCAAAGATCTGAGGGGTGAAATCAGCTCGATGTGAGTAACGTTAGCTGAATAGATTTTGATTGTTTCTGTCAGGTATTAGATTAGTTTTGGGACAGTTATTGCCCAGCCAAGCCTGCATTTTTTGGGATAATAAAATCGAATTCATAATCATTTAGAATGATGTAAAGTTTTATTTCTTACTAAAGTTAGGTGATGAATAATTTGAGTGATAGTTCTTTATCGTTCATTGATAAAATATGACCTTGCAGTGTTTGTATTGTAGCGTGTTTCAAAAGTAAATTCGCAACTCGAACGTAATGCATGGGGTAATCTTCTTTCAGGAATTTGCTTCGAGGTATGTAAACTGGATGATCCATCCTGAATTCATGGAGTTTTGTCTTCTTCTTGGCTAATACCCAATTGTTGTGTTGTATGGAGTTGGAAATTAAATTGATTGTTGGAGGTAATAGAAAGAAAAGTTGAGTGTAGACTAACTTTGGAAATGTTTGAGGTAATCTACAACAAACTTGTTAGAAGGTCGTTTGAAGCTGATTGAGATAAGTCAATGGAAATTGTAATTTGATCTGATTGATATAATTTAAAAGGATTAGTCCAGTTTGACAAACATTTTGGTTGATATAGACTCGAGCAGAGATGAATTGGAATAGACTGGTTCAGGATTTAAAAAGCAGTTGAAGTGCGTTGAGAAAGTCTGTTGAGTTGAAATTGATTTCTGGGGGAAAGAAAGGACTAGTTGAAACGAGGACAAGAATTAATTGCCAAATTGGGTGTTACCAGGATTGGATTAAATGGTTTTGAAGGTAAGTGAAACATATTAGGAAAGATCTGTGGAGATTGTAATTGAATTTGATTGAATCATTCAGCGGAATTGTGCAGTTGATATAACTGATTAGCTGATTGTATTTAGATTGGAACTGTTTGATGAAAATTTTCCAACAAAGTTAGACAATTCGGGTTTGAGTACATTCTCGCAATGAAAATTGGTGCTCG
Organism: Rhizoglyphus robini; assembly: GCA_023373905.1. Taxonomy (NCBI): domain Eukaryota; kingdom Metazoa; phylum Arthropoda; class Arachnida; order Sarcoptiformes; family Acaridae; genus Rhizoglyphus; species Rhizoglyphus robini. Next base: position 13,429 of record JAKIJQ010000321.1, read on the forward strand.
ACATTGGAACATGCCCCACTTAATGAAACAATTGGTTCATTTCTTGAAATTAGATGTGGGTCAAGAGTTAACTGGGTTCAAAACAAATCAAACGAGTAACAGACCTCAAATTGGCGTATAATATTAAACACATCTCATCATATACAAAATTTTATAATAAATGATCGTTGGGAGTTGCTAGATGGGTTTACAAGTAAGTGCTGATATGGCAGACTAAATCGCCCGCCTCTTTGCTAATTCCTCCCAATTTGGGCTCTATGACCGGACGAGTCGATTGCATTGATTGTATAGAGGACGTTACTGGAGAATCCATTCGATCGAGATTCGAGTTATTTCAAAAGACAAGAAACGAACAGTTCGACCTCAACAAGTTACATCACCTAAACATACAATCATATACTCCAAACACAACACTCACCGTTCTTATACGACAGAAACATCACAAAAGTAATAAAAATGCTATTTGGTTTGTACGGAGTAATTTATAATTATCAGTCGGTAGTTGAAATTCGATGTGTAAGTAAAACTAACTAACCATACCATCAAAACACCTGATGTTCCCATGTCTGAAACTAGTCATAAGAAACAAACTATGTTTTGTTTAACATTTCACAAAAGTAATGTAACCCATAAAAAACGTATAAATTGAACTAGTACGATATATTTTATTAAAGGTACATTATATGATTAAACCATCCAGTGATTATCACCGAAAAATACTAACTTAACCTATCTCTTTGTGTGATTGCTATTGTGGGGTGTATGACGATTCGTGTGATTGATACATCGATTTTAAAGTCAATATAATTCCTTTTTAAAATAGAATTGAAAGAGCCACAGTAAAAATGAAATAGTATTTACAGATCCGAAGTTGGAAACTGGAGAATGATGCGATGATATGTAAAACGTTGTGAAATTCAATTGGGAAATTTTGAATCAACGATAGGCTAGCTGAGTGATTCATAAATTAATTAATCAAATGCCTCAATCGTTGAATGTGCATTAGTCAGGTTGTCGTCGTTGGCATTTGTTTGAGCGTTGTCGTTAAATATTACACGAAATGTTGTCCCTACTCTTAATCGTTGGAAGATGTGATAATTTTTTATGTTATTCAACTTTTTAGCCAGTCAGAAATTTTACCAACCCACAGTACCGCCCTATCACCTTCTTTCTGCTCCCGGGAAATGTGATAATATTCATCAGATACATTTTTTTAGCCAGTCGGAAACCCACTGAGTATTTCATGATTTAAAAATAACCGATTTTTTTGTGTAAAATTATTATCAATTTATACAACAAACAAATTGATCAAACAATTTGGACACTATACTGTAATTTATAAACTCTTCGGCGATCTCAATCGAATGCTCATGCTTATTCTCAGTGTCACTCACTTATGCAATTTGGAATTGGTTTTGAAATTTAGAGATTTGAGTTTTGGATACAGTTGAGGTGATGATGCTGATAGCAAGGAAGTAATTTTATTTTTATCTTCTTTATCTAGAATCTCGATATAAGTGATAGATTGGGTGTTTCTCTTTCTTCGTTATATTGTTCTTCTTGGAAATAAGATTTGACAAATTGTGTTTTTGATACTTTGATTTTGTATGAATTGAGTTTCTGAGCCAACTGTGCGTTGATTCGATCAAATTGTGCTTGCATTGATCGAAAGTACTGTTGCATCTCTAAGATGATCTCTTCTTCTAGGCACTTTTGAAGATCGACAAGTTGTGATTCGCTATTTTCTTTTTCGATCTCAACTTCTTCTTCATCATCTTTGTCTTGTTCCTGTTCTTGGTTTTCGTTTGAAGAAGTAGAAGAATAAGAATCAACTTTACGAGCTATCGATGCAAATGGTTTTAAAGTTGAGGGTCGAAAAGTTTGTTGACCAAATCAGAACACGATGAAAAGCTATCGGTGCTGAACTGAACGGTGACGGTAAAATCCACCTAAGACAATGTCCGAATGTCAGCCAGTGGTTGCACTTTTGTGGCATCAATAGAGGCCAAGTCAAAGTGGAAGCGTTCAAATCGCATTTCGGTCAAATGGGCAAACCAGCTGCTCGTATGTGTTCTGTCCGTACAATAATCTTCATCGTTCATAATCTTAATTGAGTACGCTCGATTTATTGTGCAAAAACACCGAAATAAATTTCAATTGAATAACAATTTCATTTAATGTTTTTTTGATTGTCGAAAAATGTACAAAGTTCAAGTCAATTCGATGAATGTGCGCGAATTGTTTTTACAAATGTCAAAAAAGCACTTTCGATTTACACACACAATTTACTGTGAATTATTTGCGTTTCATTTGTCCTTGTATTTCAAACTCCTCCATGGTTGGACAAATTGAAATCTTATCTACCAAATTGATTTTCCAATGCTCGACCAGGCGGAGTGTGCCAAGCGAACACACGCGACAAATGGTGTGTTTGATCCTAATTTGCAGGTTTGTGCTGGTGCTCCGAACTGAAGCAGGATGGTGTGTCCTGGTGATTCGGGTGGACCGCTGTACTGTCCACTGAAGAGTGATCCAAACGAGTACGTGCACGTTGGCGTTACTTCGTACAATTTTGGGTGTGACGATGTGGTCAAGCCTGCGTGCTTCACTCAGGTTTATCATTATGTCGACTGGATTACGAGAAAGGCAGGTACTAGATGTGCTTAAAATGTGTTGATCGATGTAAATGATGGAAACAAATCAGATCAAACAGAAATTATTTATTTATTCATCAATATACAAAGAAATGGTTAATTAGATTATAAATGGATAATTATATTTGTGCAGTCAATCAATGACACAGTTCAGATGGTAACGTCCTATTCGTCAAATAATTCGATCAAACGTTCAAACAGATGGCCCAAGCCAAAAATCGTGTGAACGCAAATTGGCAAAAAGGTTCACATGCGCTTCGAGTAAATTTCCAAGCTCTTCATAAAGTCGGCTTTTGAGGATCAATTTTTCGACATTTGGAAAAATGATGGAGAGAACGCGGCAAAAGTGATGGATACCAGAATTTCGTGGCAAATCGCGGTAGTACATATATGGATCTTGGCCAATGTAAAACTTAAAATTCACCAAGGAAAAAGCTCGAATGCTGTGGAGTGAAGCCAGTTTTGCGACATCGAGAGTGGCCATTATTGACCAGTCAATTATGATGCCTTCAATTTGCAATTCGGCCAAATGATTCAATCGAGCCAATTGTCCAATCATTTCGGTGGTGAGCTAGTAAAATAAACAATAGTTATCTTACTCATAGAAATATAGACACAAAACTAACATTCAAATCATAAAGAGCAATTCGTAACATTTGCAATGAAGAAAAATGTTCACAAATGAATGGCAGTACTTGAGGATCGTGTGTTGATAAGCCAAGACGCACCAGACTTGAAACTGGCGATGAACATTGATCACGCCATTTGGTCATCTCATCCATTGTTAGATAGTTGTAATAAATAGCAAAACTTTTCATTTCAGATCCAAAATAAAGCAGAGCTTTAGCGGCTAAATCCTTCGACCCAGAAAAGTGCTCTAATCGAGCCAAAGTTGGAGCTATCTGTTTGGTCGCACCATCTGAAAGTTCGATCTCCATATCGAGTTTCTTTAGATTGACCAACTCGTTGATTTGTGCACAAATATGAATATCGATATTTCCATACCAAAATGATAGAGTATTCAAAGTGGCAGACCACTGTTTGAGCATTGAGCTGAATTCAGCCGAGTAATACTCAAATCCCACCTGGTCAAAGAATTGCTCTATGTGAGGAAATAGTTTCGCCAAGAAAGTGCACAGTTTACCAGGCAAGGCAATTTCAGATTTCACTTGAATGACAACAAAATTCTCGCTAAGTTTGAAATGACCATCCAAACGTCTCGATAAATGCGAAAGATAGTCTCTGTTCCAAAAATCCAAGATCATCAAACACTTCTTGTCACGACAAATGTCCTCAATCGTCACCTTCCACTTCTTGTCCACCGATCTGAGTCGGATCAGATGATGTGCTTGCACTCGGCGAAGAATGGCACGCAACATTTCGTTTGGCAATTTGTTGATGACGCCTCGTGTTTGGCCACCAATTTCGAGTTGAGCCAAGGCGTCCACAAGCGAGTGATTCGATTTGACAGCACTTGAATCCATCTTTGGCCTGTAAAAGATCACATGTAAACAAAGATTACATTACCAATGAGTAAACTTACCGACAATTTCAAAGAAAACTCACCAAGTTGGACGGAAAACAAAATCGAAAAGCACAAATAAACAGCCAAAACACAGCAACACAACAAACGAGCGAGCTCTCGAGAGGAGAAAATGTTTACAAAACGGCTCGCTCTATCGACTATTTCTACTTGACGCTCCACACCGAAGTACAATAGCCTTTCAATCAAAAACACAGATGGACATCCAAATTGAGATTAGATGAACAATTAGCTCATATATCCTATCTTATGTATTATTTTACGCTGATTTCGAATTTCTACTCAGATTTTCAAGCTTGGTTCATTTTTGAGTGTTTTTTGAAGGTTTAAACTTGTTTTTAGCGAAAACTAGTATTTCTTTTTGGAAATATAAAGTTTTTATTTCAAAATCAAATTCTCTGAGCTTTTCTGCAAATTTTAAGCTCAATAACGCCCAAATCGGTCAATATTTTGTATTTTAATTCGATTTTTAAAAATTACATCTCAAATGTAAATTGATTAAAAACAAAACCTTTTCACCTTTGACTACGTTAAAATTTGTACCTCTTCACTTGTAAAAATAATCTTTAAAAATCGAATTAAAATACTAAATATTGACCGATTTGGGCATTATTAAGCTTAAAACTTTCAGAAAAGCTCAGAGAATTTGATTTTGAAATAAAAACTTTATGTTTTGTTGGTTTTGGAATAGACATGGCTAAAAATATGTTTAAAACGTTTAAAACCCTTGAAAAATGAGCCAATTTTGGAATTTTGAGTAAAGATTCGAAATCAGCGTTAAAAATACATAAGATAGGATATGTGCGCCTTTTGTTCATCTAATATCAATTTGGATGTCCATCTGTGAAATAAATCCTCCAAAGTTCAACACCAAACAAAATAAACGAGAAAAATATCTTAAAATCATTTTATTTTATTTATAAAATTATATAAAATTATTTTATTTAATTAATAAATCATCAATTATCACTAGCAAATTGTATGTATTTTTAATTTTAAATTTAAATAGCAGGTCTTCACGCTCAACACAACAGTCAGTTGTGACCAAAATTGTCGCACGAATATGACTCGAATTTATTGAAAGATATTCATTTGACAATAGAAGAATTATAATTTAAATGCGTGAACGAAGAAATGAATTTATCATTAAAACATCACCATCTTCACCTTCACCACATTAACTTTGTTCGTTTGCATAATGATTCTTCTGTCATTAATTATAAATCATTAAATATTAAAATTTATTTTTGACATTTGCATTAATTAGCAAAAGTACATCATAACTAAGAAAATTTGCAATGATTCTCAGTATGAATATCTCCATTTATTAAAATTTAGATATAACATTGAACATAACTACAAGTTTTACATGGTTTGAAAAGTTGGGTTGCGTTTCACAAAATGCAGCTAACTTTTCTTTTGGTTGGTTTGATTCTTTTATATAATAATAATAAAAAATTATATAATTTGAATTTTAAATATAATTTTTTCAGCAAGAAAATATATTCTACTCCGCTTCTTCAGCTTCTATGATTATTTAACAAAATCCGAAATTGGCATCCTATTCATCAAAATTAATTGAGCATAATCATTCTGAATGTCAATTTGAAAATATTCTTATCGAAAACTGTTGTACTTTGTAATCGAATGTAGAACAAGATGTACTGAAACTGTCTTGAAGTGGGTTCAATTGCGGGTCGGTTTGAAAGTGGATTGCATACAAAAATGTGATTGCTTTACTATCTTCTGAACAAGTGATATTGCAAGTGCTTGCACAATGCCATTATCTACTCAATGCACCTTGTATAGTACAATTTAAGAGCATATTTAAATGGCACAATCAATTGTCTAAAGTGTCCACTTTCATTGTCATGTTGCATAGTTCACACGATAAGATATCTTTACACTCCGTACTACTTGCCAAGTTCCGAACACTTAAAATGTGTATAAAAGCTCAACCAACTTGTCCACAACTGCATCCTTCAAACTCAAATTACAATGCAATCCAAATTAGTCCTCTTGTGCATTGTGTGTGTCAGTCTTATGGCGAGTCTCATCTCAGCTCACCGTAAACTTGAATGTGCACCTGCAGACTATTGCTCTCGGGTTGTGCCTGTGTGTCCCATTGTGAATGAACATGAATGTCACAGTCGTGGACCCGAGTACCAGGTCCTAGCCAATGCGTCCTTTTGTGGCTGCTGTTCCTTTTGTACTAAAGTTTTGAGTAAGTCTATTTTTATACTAAATCGATTATCACAAACTAAATTTGAACATTTGTTATAGAGGAAGGTGAAAATTGTTTCTTCTCTACTACCCACCCAGGGGGCCACTGTACCAGGACTGTGCCGATGGTCTTTACTGTGACAATCGAATGTATTACTGCTTTAAGAGTACGAATTCGAAACTTAAGTGGTGATGGGATTGATTCTTAAATTGAAATGACAGATGCACTAATCATTTACTAATTAATTATTGACATTTTGTGTTTCATTCGATTTTTATGAATAAAAAGAATTAACACAAAAAGAGATCTCTCAGTTGATTCAGGTTGATCTGCAAAAGAGAATTGGAATTGCTAGTAGTGGGAAATGTGATTTACATTACAAATTGTGATTTGTATTATTGCTAAGAACGCATCGATTGAGACAAATAAATGTAGACAGTTGAATTGTGAATTATTTTTGTCTAACATTTGCAATGTTGATGAAATGTTTGAAAATTAAATTAAAAACGACCAAAGATTAACAACCAAAAAACCATTACATAGCTAACAAGAATTTGTTCATCGTTGATTGGAAGCTTCTCAAAAGGTGCTAATTTAGGTTATTGAATTTAAATTTAATTGTTAATTCGTTTATATTTTGCAGTATCAGTTGTATCATCTGAAAGTGATTTGTGAACAATCTCTCATCACTTTAATCGACGTCGAATCAGTGGTGGACAAGTTCGCCTTAGCCGATACAAATGAGGCCTCATTTCTCATACGAAATTGTTTCGACTTTATCTGTGAGAACGTTAAAAAAGTCATTCAAACCGAAGGATGGAAGACACTCAAACAAGCTCGACCAGAGATTGCATTTGAACTGTTGGAACGCGTTGTGGAAAAAAAGTTGTGATTTGGTTTTGGTGTACTTTTATTTCATATTTTCGTGCATTGAAGTTTGTTGATAATTTTGCATTTATCCAATGTGCTTGTTTTTACACTTTTCTTAATATATAAATAACCATAAAGCAATTGATAACATTTAACAGAAACCGATGGACATTGTGATCGTTTCTCAACTCTGGCTAACTCACATTTGTAAATTAGATTCTTCATTGAACACTTGTTTCGATGTGTTTCGAGAATCGAATTTCTTTATGATTCCATTGATTTTTGTATATCTACATATTTTTACAAAAAAACAAATCTAATCAACATGTACAAATGTGCAAATGCATTATTCTTCTATTTTCTTTTTTGGTCATCGTCACTGATTTATTTTCACTATTTTGTTGCTTCATTGTTGCACTCAAATTCACCCGAATTTCAACTACGTAGTATACTATACTGTTGCCTGGCAAATTTTATTTGAAACATTCAAATGGCAACCAATGTAGACGATAAAGTTTATCGGATAAACCAATCATTAAACTTTTAAAGTTAGTCTAAACACACTTCAGCCGGGGAAGAAAAACAAATGAGCTTCGCGTACAAAAAACATTGAACAACGGAACATTTCATTCGAATATATGAAAATAATTTAGTCAACTTTAAAGTTAGTTAATTTAATAAATGTAATAATAAGGGGCTTTTAACAGGTGCATTTAACCAAAGGCAAGTCGCACGCGTAGCTTGAACATTCGAAAGCTAATTTTGTTCCAAATGTTGGCCATCCACTTGACCACACGATACGAACTCGTGGTGCATTTGATAGCATAGCCCAAATAGACAAATTTCACATTGGGGAAAATGGTGCCTAGTTGGAGTGACTGGAGGGTCTTGAGGTACTTGAGGTACGGATTGGTGAACAGATAAGCCATAATCAAGAGTTTCAATTTGGTGACCGACGGCAGTTGAGGAAGATCGATTGGAACATGATCAAGGACAAAGTCATGGTAAACTAGCATCTTGAGAGTGCGAATAAGCTTTAAACATTGCATGCCAGTAATAGCTTCCATAAATTCGGATCGGCTTTGAATATATCCTAGATCGACTGTCGTAAGGTTGGGTAAGAGTGCCCAATGGTCGCGAGTCAACAGATCGTCAAGATAAAGTTTGAGCATGGTTAGCTTGGACAGGAGTTGAGGTTCACTGAGCAGATCATTTTCTGGTAGAAGCCAAAAAGAGGGCAGTTCGATTTGCTTGAGATCTTGATTCGGTCCAGCGTACCGAACAAGCGATTGTCGTAAAGTGTCGAAATCATTATCCCCAGTGTAGAAGTAGAAATACTCCAACTGGGACAAAATAATCAAATCTATTGGGTCCTGTATTGGAGAGCATTTCCACCATTTGCAGTTGATCGAAAGTCGTCTCAGTGAGGTGATGGTGTTCAGTGAGAGAAGCAGTTGCTTGATTTGCATCTGTCGGTTTTCAGTCTCTTCTGGAACTTGTGCAGAGTCAAACTGGCACTTGATCTTTAAGTTGACCAACTGGTGGGACCATTGGCTGATGAGGTGGGTGATGTCTGTAATGTCATGACACTGAGGGCCATCGATGATAATCTCGAGCGAAGTAATTCTCGGCAGGAGTTGGCCAAGTCGATCCGAGGTTTGCGAGTGGATGCTGGCCACTTTGAGTAAGTTGAACTGGTCTTGAGTTTCGTCATCAATTGTGGATTGGTCCGACTTGTCACCACACTGCACAGTAATGTCACGTTTGGTTCGGCAAACCTTGTGCACATAGCCAGACCACCACGAAGCGAGTCCATTGAGACGGACCAAGTCGTGCACAGGAATACGGTCAAACAGGTCTAACATGCTCCAGTAGTCCAACCGGGAGAAGGTGACCACTTCAAAGTCAGTCTTGGGAGTCTTGGTGACTACTTCCGTCTTGGGGGGCTTGGCCCGCTTGAGTCGCGAAAAGATAGCCATACTCGAACACACGCACAAATAGAAACAGTCTCGAGCACTAAAAGTTGCAATATGACGCTCAACTGTGAGCTTTGTGTAGTACAATGTGTACTATACGTACATTCGACAAAATGGAACATTTGATTCGAATCTATGAAAATAAGCAAAGTCGACCTTAACCCTTTCAATCCCGCTACATGAATCCGTTGAAATAATTTGGTTAGCAAGTAATTTTTTTAAAGAGTTCGTTATAGTGAACAATATCTTCAGAGCAATTTTTTGAAATTTTGACCGATAACGATGCTAGATCAAAATTTTGATAAATCGAAAAATGATTATAAATTGAGAATGGATGCGAATTTTTCCAATTTCTAAACGTTATGTCATAGCCTAACATGTTTGTGATCGAATAGACACTTCAGGTCCAAAAGTAATCGACCAAGGAACGCAGGAGGAAGCGAAATGTAAAGTCAAGTCATGTATATTGACTTTTGGACCACTTTGAGAGTTGACTATGCTTCTTTTGTCGTCTGTTTTTATGAAGGCAAAGTAGTGTATTGCAGTTATGCCAACTGTTTTCGCTTTAAAAGACTATACAGAGAGTCACAATAGTGGTCGTCAGGCTGTGCGAGTCATGGTGGAGTCATCGGTCCACAAAGTTGGAGGCACAAAAGTGGTCGTCAGGACTGAAAGGGCTAAAGTTAATTGGTTGCAAAATATAGAAAAATTATGTTACGTTATTTGACTTTTGTATCTTTGGGACATTCTATGCAATTGGTTTGATGCACTCAAGACATATAGACGTAATGGTGTACACCACCCACTTGGTCATCTTCATCAATTATGTCTTTTTGGAGGAGAATCGTCAACCTGAAAAGCTAATATATCATCACACGAGAAGGAATGTGATTTACTTGCTCGAGCGAATGCGAACCAGACTCACTGGTCTCTCACTGTTTGGCAGATACAGAAGCGACGATATGGGCACTGGGGTCAGTCGTTGACTGGTGCATTCGATCAACCAAATGGACAACCATACACGACTTGACCTGTGCGTCAGGTCTTTCTATTTATGTACTAATAATCAACATTACGCTTATATGGGTAAGTTGAACTATGACCTTGTACTGTATTCTTGACTATTTCTTATATAGATGAAAATGAAATAGTCCAACAACCAGAACAACCTTTTCTGGTACTCGAATTGCTCAACAAATTAGAACGAATCAGTGTACTCTTTGCTCAAGAACGAAATGGTCCCAATTTTTGTGAACATTCATTTCGCCATTTGGGACCTAATCTCACCCATCTGGCGATTCACCAGTTGGATTCAGACCAGACGAATGCAACTATGTGCCCCAACCGATGCTTTGTCGCTGTTTAATTGGCTGTTCCCTCTCGACCATCACTCATCTCAAGTTGACCCAACATTTGTCCACTCTACTGCCCAAAGTGTTGCCTCGATATATATTAGATTGCTTGGATATTTTTTTCGGAATATGCTAAATTTTGATTTAAAAATTAACGATTGATATTATTGATGACGTGTGAATGGGGAAGAAATCCGTGGACACAATCTGTCACATGAATTTCAGTCACAATAAAAATGGCCAATCACGAAATTACTTTTCTTCATAGTTTTACAATTGCTACAATATGAACCGAACGGGTTTTCGTTTATATTTAACAAACATCACCAATTGGCTCAATTCAAAAATGTTCAAATTTGTTAAAATTCAACTTGAATTACTGGATTCGGTCTTTGAACATTTTACAAACGAGAACTGTAACTCAAACCACTGACAATGTAAGCTACATTGAGTATATTTTTAATTGAATGAAATGTTCAAGTGCATTTGGTTCACTAAAAGCGCAACAACAATTCAGTGCTTACAACTGTTAGACGCACATAAACTGAACGTTCATTGAACTCATAATTGGATTTCTCAATTCAGAAAAATTCGATAATATTGTTCATGTCAAAGTGGTATAACTTTGCACATTTGTGCAAAGTTTCATTGAGATTTGTGAGATTTGAATAAGTAACTTTTAAATTTTGTGTTTTCCAAAACTTCAGTCTGTCAAGTTTACGACTCTACGACCAACTTTTCTTCAAGCTTCATCGCGTCCTTTGTGCCGACGACAATGATCCTAGGAGCGTAGCTACGAATCAGGAAAATGTCTGCAGCGCAACGAGAAGAACTTGCTGAAATGACACTACACGTGCATCATAGCTCAAGTCTCGATCGCGCCATTTACTTGGTTCAAAGTTCACCGGCGAACAATTAGATGGGACACTATTATGGACAAGCTGCAATCTCGCCTTTTTGGTTATGGTCACTTTGAGATACAAAGATTGACTGAGAGAGCTTGTAACATACTAAAGCAATCGTTCGTTAACATAAAGTCCCTTCGAATTGTCGTAGTATGTCACTCTGTTTTTGAAAGCGAGCAAATAAACCAACTATTTGGATTCATTCGATTTTGGCAATTGGAAAGTCTGTCTGAATTGTCCTCTCCCATTCGGTTTCTTCCAATGAATGATCTGCTGGGAGAACCTCAACTCCTGTGCAAGTTCACCATGCTCAAGATTAGTCTCAGCAATCATTTCACTGGCAACCGATGGACACTCTTACCCAACCTTACTACAGTCGATCTTGGACTTATCTCAAGTCGATCCGAATTTATAAGACTTATTACTGGCATGCAACGCTTAAAGCTTATTCTCAATCTCAAAATGAGACTTATTAATACCCACCACTTTGGTCGCGGCCATGATCAAGCTCCCATCGATCTTCCTCAACTGCCGTCAGTCACCAATGTGAAACTTGAAATGATTATGGCTTTTTCTTCCATCGATCTGTACCCATCCTTCAAGTCCCTCCAACTTGGCATAATTTTCCCTAATGTGGAATCGGTCCTTTTGGACTACAATTTTAATTGTAGTTCGAGTTCTTATAGTGTGGTCAAGTGGTTAGCCAAGATTTGGAACAAAATTCGCTATTGAGTGCTCAAGCTCCGGGTGCAAAGAGAAATGGCTGGTGTCGAATGCACCTTCAAGAAACATTCTTATTTTTAATAAACCTTTTCAACTTCAAATTAGACTCATTTTTACATAGATTCGAATGAAATGTTTTTTTTTGTTCAATGTATATTACGCGAAGCTCAGAGTTGAGCGCCATTTTACTTTATTTATCAAGTTTGTGTGTGTGACGTCTACGTTTATAGGAAAGTCAATTAAAATTGAATAATGCACAAGTGGAAAGCTTTGAAACTTTATTTTATTGAACTGTTTTATGAACTGTTTAATCATCACCAGTTGGTGATTACATAAAAACATTCATCAAAGTTAAATTAGTTCAAAATTTGAATTTGAAATAGCCAAAACAGTTCAAATAGTCGTGACTAATGCCACTCACAGTCAGTGCAACCTCGAGCCGTTGTGTTTGTGTGCACGCTGTCAGACCGAGCAGTGATTTGTATGTGCTCTCTGTCATTTGTCTGCCACCAACCACCGAGCTGACTTCTTTCTTTCTGTTTGTTCTACTCGGAATTTGTCTCATCTCGCCTCAAAATGTCAAATGAAAACGAGTTCGTGGCATCTGTGAATCGACTCGAAAATCGAATTGACTCGGACCGGCAAGAACTGAAGCGTGATGTTGAGTTATTGATGACTAATTTAATTAATTTGCAATCTGGAATCGACAAACGATATGGCTCGTTGAAGGAAGAAATCGACAGTTTGAAGTCTCCTCACTCAGCTCTCGATCAAATCAACAATGGACTTGCTTTGTTGGTTGCACAAGACAATCGACGCAATTTGGGTGACTTGCCTAGTCGTATTGGTGACATACTTTCTACTATTACTTCGAGATTACATTCAAACGACCATACCACAACATCAACACTCGAATTGGACTCGTCAGAAGTTGGTGATAAAGACACAGCTGAGACTGTGAATTTAGGTGGAAATGAAATTCGCACAGAAGAACGAAGAAATAGCCTTGATACGAATGTCCCTTTTACTTCCAACGAAGCTAATGTAAACGAATCGACCAGTGGAAACGAACAAGTGAACCGTAATACTCCAAATCTGTGTTCAGTCACCACAACCATCGACACTGATCAATCCATCAATGAAACTTCGATGCAACAATCAAATGAGACCACTCTGGACGCAAGCAAAATGTTGTGGTGGGATAGTTACATGGAAGTGTACATGGAAGATGAGGACGATTATCACCAAATCGATGTACCTGAAGGTGGACAAGAAGGCAGTGACATCCAAAACGAATCGTTGCACGAGGAGTCAATTGGAATTAATCAAAGCTTCGAGAACGACAACCAAATTGACCAACAAATGAACAAAGGCTATCAAAGCGAATCAAACTCGAACATCGATGTCGACCACAACGAATCACCAACTTCGGAACAGTCTAACACTCGTAAACGAAGACGCACTGGCAAATCACTCGCCACCGAATGTTCTTCACTCGAAAATAGTTTGCCAAGCGCTGAAGTGTCCACTTCTGGTTCAAATGACGATGTCGAAGCGTGCTCGAGTGTCTTCTACTTTGAATCGTCGAGAGTCTGCCGAACATGTGAACACTCAAGCAAGAGTAGAATTAAGTGACGAAGACGGTCAAAATGGAGGTGGAATTGACTCGAGTGGAGAAGGAGAAGAAGGCGTCGAACAAAGTAAAGACGAAGAAAATTGGTTGGACAGTGAGACAGAGTTGGGTGATAAAGATGAAGGTGGACATTACAGGATTGAGATTGTCAAATTGAAGTGCATCGAGGATGGCTGTAATGCTGAGGTTGCAAGCAGAGACGAGTTGCACCGTCACTTGCGAAATGATCATCTCACCTCTTCTCCTTATCGATGTTTGGCTGAAGGATGCTTCGAACGGTTTGAGCAATTGTGAGTGTGATGTTGTGTTGACTTGGTTTAATTGATTTGTTTTTATAGCAATGGACATGGTTTAGGTAATCACGTTAAAGACAATCATTCGAACATCTCCACTTGGTCATGTCCTCACTGCACCAAGACATTCAAGTCTCACAATCGTTTGTATATGCATCTACATTTCTATCACTTCGAAGGTCAATTCAAGTGTGGCTATGATGGCTGCCACAATGATCGAGTAGCCACACTTCGATCTGAAATATTCAGTCATCAGTGTTCAGTCCATCAAAAGACAACCATCTACACTTGCAAATTCAACAACTGTGGAAAGTCGTTTAAACGAAAGAACAATTTCAATCGTCACCAACTAATCCACACTGGAGTCAAACCTTTCCGTTGTGGATGGACTGGTTGTGACAAGTCATTCAATCATAAGGACAGTCTCAACGCTCATCAATGGATACACCAAAAAATCAAACCTTTCAAATGTACCTGGAACCCATGTGGCTATGCTACAACTCATCTGGGCAATATAATCACACACATCCGCACTCAACATTTCGGTCTCCCAGCAACCCTGAAAGAACAGCGTCAACTCCGCATTGAAGACAATCGCGACCCTCACGACTATCTCCTCAATTCAACTCACCAATCTGATCACAACTCAACCGAATTTGATGACTCAGACCACTGACCACTCATCACCACACTACACCACTCCATCCCACAACATTCTCCACTCAGACCACACATTCAATTTGATAATCGATAATATATATCTCACTATTTTGAATATTTAATCTATTATTATTATTATTATTATTACCGTATTTTCCCGAATGTAGCCCGCGGGCTATACACGATTTTACTTTTTAAAATGCTGTTTTCTGTAACCTTGGCTGTACAAAAAATGCGGGCTATACACCGGTGCGGGCTATAATCGGGGGCGGGCTATATTCGGGAAAATACGGTAATCTAATTAATCTAACTACATTAAAGTAATTTTGAGGATATTATTAATTACTTAAACTCTTATGTATAACTTCTTTTATAAACACAATAAAAATCTTAGGATACAGACTTGAAATTATTGAACTTATTAAAATCATTTGAAACGATCATTCATGATCAAAATGTAACCAACTAAATTGAACTTGTTGAAAATGTTCACAGTGAGAAAAGCTTCACCTTTGTCATGGCTATACTATAGTAATAGTGACACAGATCATCTCCATCTGCCTGTTGGTGTAGGTCATGTCCGAGTCTTTCCACCATCCCATTTCGAGCACTCAAAAGCACTTGAAAGTCGGGTTTGTCGAAACGTAAATGAAATCCTACCATAAATTAGCCTGAGAATTCAGCCATGTGATGTTCGATTTCGGGTCAGGGTGTGCATGGGCCCATTATCGGATCAAGATGCTCCATTCGGTGGAATCTTTCAAAGATGCGTTTGTGGTGTCATTTTGAGTTGAGACAAAAGAACGACAACAGAACGAGCACAAGTTTCATTTTGAACCTGTTGGGGGAACTGTACAATCTATTGGAGATGAAGATTC
Organism: Rhizoglyphus robini; assembly: GCA_023373905.1. NCBI lineage: Eukaryota > Metazoa > Arthropoda > Arachnida > Sarcoptiformes > Acaridae > Rhizoglyphus > Rhizoglyphus robini. The sequence goes on from JAKIJQ010000321.1 coordinate 29,140, forward strand.
GTACAAATGTGAATGCATGAATAGGTTTAATTTCATGTCAATGTCATTTTATTGATTAGTTCATTTATAATTTCAAATGAAATTGTAATTGTGTTCAATCACAAGAGTTGAAAATTAACGAATATTTATTGACATTTAAAGTGTTTGTATATATTTACTGGTACATATTTGTGATTGTGATTGGTTGTGAAAATACAAATAGTAAGACTATTGATTAATGAAAAGATACAAAAGGTTAGAAAATGTGTAATATGAGATTAATTAGAGGGGAATAAAGGAGCAATCACATGTTTGCGCAGGTAGACGAAATAGTCCAAATGCTGAGCAATTTTGTCTCGAACGCATTTGAGTGGATGGTGAGTTGTTGCACATTGGGGAAAACAAATGACAAAAATCGACAAAACTGGTCTCCATCAAGTGGTTGCCCACCATCAAAGTGAGTTATAGCAAGAATTTGAACTGAACTCAAAATTGATAAATCGGTTCGGGCCAGTGTGGGCAAGTCGAGTGAGTAATATTGAAGCGATAGTTGAGTTAGCTTGGACAGTCGAGCAAGGTCGGAAATGTTATCTGTATTGAATTCCTCCTAGTAAAGCAAATATAATAAAGCAATCAATTAGGGAGAATTACTCTTACCATGATAATGTCCAACATTTGAAGGGCATTAAAATTGGCACAAACAAATGGGAAAACTGCAGATTCAATTGGATTCAGACTCAAACGTGTGAGACCTTTCACCAATGGAGCATTCAGTTTGAAAAATTGAGTAATTTTATGGAGAGAGATATAACCAAACAAACGTAAACTGGTACAATTCGTTCCAAGAAGAGGAATTGTGTCAAGTAGATTATTACGCAATCCCATCCCATCCAACAAGTCAATAGAAAGAGTGCAGTGCTCCAAACGATTTAGAAAATCCAACTTATATTTCGGCTCGAGAGGTTCGCCAATTGCAAATCGCTTGAGATTGGTCAAATTGTTGAGGTGATTGAATAATTCAGCGTAACGATTGTAATCTCGAGATTTGAAAATGTAATGAACCGCGTTGAAATCGGGGTACTTTGGAACAAAAAAACCTAGAGTAACGAGAGTTGATGACCAATTATCGAGCAAAGTGAACAGATTGTCGGCAGTGTCTATGGTGCTCTTGAGAGGCACATTCAACACGAGGTTTTCAACTTGGGGGAATAGTTTTCCCAAAACTGTGCACAAATCAGCAGACTGGGCAATTAAATTTCGCTTATTTTCAGTTGATTTTACTTTTGAGAACAATCCAATCCTTGCTAAAGTCGAGCAAGCCATTAAAAGTGCGGGACAAATCGGGATCGGGAATGTTTTTATCTTTTTTACTCAATCAGGATGGACCTCTTCTCACGACAGATGTCTTCGGCCAGTCCCTGCCACCGAGTGCACACACCTCGAATGCCAATCAACTTGTTCATTTCCAATTTGACAAAAACATATCGCAACATTTCGTTAGGCAGCGAATTAATCGCCTTCTTTTGACTCGACATGTTCGGGCTTGGCAACATATCGTCACTTGGTACATTCGGCACTTGAGACACCTTCACTCGTTTCTTCACATTCTTGTCGCGCACAGTGGCCATTATCAATCGGGTTTGGGACGATTGTGGTTGACAAAGTCAAAACAAAATAGAAGAGAACGACAGAAAATTTTCAACAGTCTAACAAAACACCGAGTGTGGACTACAGAGCACACTGTGTTACCTCACAGTAAATTAAAAAGTTTCAATCTTGTATTTGCGTAAGTTCGAGAAACGATCCAAGTGCTGTTCCATTTGATGTCGCAGCTCGTTACGTCTTGCATTGGCCACTTTAAAACTAAAATGCAATTCGACCAAGTTGGGAAATATGACTGAAAGGACACGAGTGATTTGATCTGCACTGATGGGGACATCATCGATATAGACCCAAAGTTTGCAAGTCAACACAGAAGTATGTGAAGTGAGTCGATGTTGCAAAGTTGCTTGTTCCAACTCGGAGAAAGATATTTGGCTAAAGTTCAGTGCAAGATTGGTCAGGTGGGTCAGTTTACCAAGGTCTTCAAGTACAGTTGGTGTCAATTTAAGTAAATAAGACTGTTTAGATAATATAAAAAATATGATTAAGATATAGTTAATACATTAGACACAAATGTTCACATACCGCAGAATTCAATTCCAAGTGTTGCAATGCATTTGCGTGCTCACTGAGCAAGTGCACAACTCGCCCAGACTCTTCACTTGTACCACAAATGTACATTCGTAAATGGGTGACATTGGCAAACCAGAGTGGATTGTTGTTGTACCATTGAAGAATTTGCTCATAAACAAACGGGACATAATGCCCAAAATTGACACGACACAGCCTGGCCCAAAATGAGGAATTTCTTGAAGGAAATCATAATTGTCACCAAATACAGAAGTGTAATTGTATGAAAAGTGTTCTAATTTGGACAAGGCAGAAGACAGTTGTGCCACACTTGATCCATTCAGGTCGAGTTGTTTCAACGAGTCCAGTGATTTGATGTAAACTTGTAAACTGTAGTCTGGACGATCTGTAGAAATGTAAATGATAGGTTATAAGGAAAATTAAAATGAAACTATTTACTATAACAGTCATAATAACTACAATCAATAGACAGTTGCTCGATGCTGGCAAACATATTCAGAAATGAACTCAAACATTCAGACGATGTTTTGGTGCTCAAAAAGAAACATGTGAAATTCTTGAAAATCCAAAAAATCTTTCTTTAAAAGATTGAAAGTAATATGTTTCGAATGTTACTGTCTTTGGATGAAAATGGACAAACAACGATTTCTTCATTCAGCAGTAGTCCTCAATCATCGCTATCCACTTTGTTGACACCAATCTCAACCGAATCAACTTCTTCACATCAACATCAAGTCCCAATTTGGCCATGATCAGTTGCATCATTTCGTTAGGTAGACGGTTGATAGGTCCATTGGCACAGTCAGGTAGAATCCACTTGGAGCTGTCCAAACGAGGCGGTGAGTGAGCTGATCGACAAGTACATTGCGTTGATAGTAGAAGGTTGGTAGGCGTTGTGATCCATTTGAATCGATATTCGAGTTGAGGTGGTGAAAGAAATGAGATCAAATCAAAAGACAAACGAAAACTATTTTGTCACTCAACACTAAAACAAATTACACACAACTACAGGCACAGCGCCGTTCACATAGAACGTGTCGTGTTTTGTATAATTTACAATTTCAATTTACATTCAAAATGTCTTAAATGTACATTCTAAAATCAAATCTAAGAGCCCCGAACTTCAACCTCAATCCAAAAACAATTTAAAAAACAAACCCAAAACAAAACAATTCATTTCATTCATTCAAACAAAGTAAGTTTAATAATTTTGTTTCAACATTCAACATTCAAACAAAAGACCAAATCGAAACGGCTCAATACGAGCGAGATCAGTTTTGACACAGACAACAAATGAACAAAAGTAGGCTTAAGAAGTGGTGCGCTAAAGGGTGATCCACAAATAAGCAAACAGCTGGCTTCTCCGCACTGAAGTGCTTATTTGTGGATCACCCTTTAGCGCACCACTTCTTATGCCTAAACAAAAGCACAACACAGACTGTGAAGCGCAGTTCACAGATGACGTGTCGTGTGATTTGAAATCACATTTTCATAAATCAAACCAAACCGAAAGAATTCAAAACCTTAAACCAAAAAACAAACAAGCTTTCATTGAAAATAAGTTTAATGATAGTGTGTTGAGAATTACACAAAGTGTTCATGTTTAAACAGTAAATAAAGATTTATTCTAGAATATACAAAAATGAGTAATATTTGTGAACACTCCAGGACTCAAGAGAATGTATGGAAATGTATTCGTCTATTTTGTAATTAGCCATCATTCAAGTACAAATCCACCAAACGATCAATCGGATCGTTCAACCCAAAATCGTGCGAACGCAAATTGGCAAAAAGATTCACATGTGGCTCGAGTAAATTTCCAAGCTCTTCATAAGATTCGCTTTTGATTGTCAATTTGGCCACATTAGGAAAAGTGATAGAGAGAATACGGCAAAAGTGGTGGACATCAAAATTAGGTGGAAAATCTCGATAGTACACAACTTGACCAATGTAAAACTCAAAATTCACCAAAGAAAAATCTCGAATGTTGTGGATTGACATCAGTTTTGCGACATCGAGAGTGGCCAAGTCAATTCTGATGCCATCAATTCGCAATTCGACCAAATTAGCAAATCGAGCCAAGTCTTCAATCATTTTGGTGGTGAGCTAAGAAAATAAACAATAGTTATCTTATTCATAGAATACTATAAACACAAAACTAACATTCAAACGATAAAGAGCAATTCGTAACATTTGCAACGAAGAGAAATGTTCACAAATGAATGGCAGTACTTGAGGATCGTGAGTTGATAAGCCAAGACGCACCAAACTAGAAACTGGCGATGAACGTTGATCACGCCATTTGATCATCTCATCCATTGTTAGATAGTAGAAATAAATAGCAAAACTTTTCATTTCCGTTCCAAAATATGGCAGAGCTTTAGCGGCTAAAGCATCCGACCCAGAAAAGTGTTCTAGTTGGGCCAAAGTTGGAGCTAATTGTTTGGTCGTGCCATACGAATATTGACCAAAATCAAGTTTTTTTAGATTGACTAACTCGTTAATTTGTGCACAAACATTATCGATACATCCACACCAAATAGATAGAATAGTCAAAGTGGCAGACCACTGTTTGAGCATTGAGTTGAATTCAGCCGAGTAATACTTGAATTGTGTATTGATAAAGAATTGCTCAATGTGAGGAAATAGTTTCGCCAGGAGAGTGCACAGTTTGTCAGGCAAGGCAATTCCATATTTCGGTTGAATGACAACGAAATTCTCGCTAAGTTTGAAATGACCATTCAAATGTCTCGATAAATATGAAAAATAGTTTCTGTCCCAAAAATCCACGATCATCAAACACTTCTTGTCACGACAAATGTCCTCAATCGTCACCTTCCACTTCTTGTCCACCGATCTGAGTCTAATCAGATGATGTGCTTGCACTCGGCGAAGAATGGCACGCAACATTTCGTTTGGTAATTTGTTGATGACACCTCGTGATTTGCCACCAATGTCGAGCAGAGCTAAGCCGTCCACAAGCGAGTGATTCGATTTGACATCACTCGAATCCATCTTTGGCCTGTAAAAGAACACACTTAAACAAAGATTACATTACCAATGAGTAAACTTACCGACAATTTTAAAGAAAACTCACCAAGTTGGACGGAAAACAAAATCGAAAAGCACAAATAAACAGCTAAAACACAGCAACACAACAAACGAGCGAGCTCTCGAGAGGAGAATTCGATTTTGGGTTGAACGATCCGATTGATCGTTTGGTGGATTTGTACTTGAATGATGGCTAATTACAAAATAGACGAATACATTTCCATACATTCTCTTGAGTCCTGGAGTGTTCACAAATATTACTCATTTTTGTATATTCTAGAATAAATCTTTATTTACTGTTTAAACATGAACACTTTGTGTAATTCTCAACACACTATCATTAAACTTATTTTCAATGAAAGCTTGTTTGTTTTTTGGTTTAAGGTTTTGAATTCTTTCGGTTTGGTTTGATTTATGAAAATGTGATTTCAAATCACACGACACGTCATCTGTGAACTGCGCTTCACAGTCTGTGTTGTGCTTTTGTTCATTTGTTGTCTGTGTCAAAACTGATCTCGCTCGTATTGAGCCGTTTCGATTTGGTCTTTTGTTTGAATGTTGAATGTTGAAACAAAATTATTAAACTTACTTTCAATGAATTGTTTTGTTTTGGGTTTGTTTTTAAATTGTTTTTGGATTGAGGTTGAAGTTCGGGGCTCTTAGATTTGATTTTAGAATGTACATTTAAGACATTTTGAATGTAAATTGAAATTGTAAATTATACAAAACACGACACGTTCTATGTGAACGGCGCTGTGCCTGTAGTTGTGTGTAATTTGTTTTAGTGTTGAGTGACAAAATAGTTTTCGTTTGTCTTTTGATTTGATCTCATTTCTTTCACCACCTCAACTCGAATATCGATTCAAATGGATCACAACGCCTACCAACCTTCTACTATCAACGCAATGTACTTGTCGATCAGCTCACTCACCGCCTCGTTTGGACAGCTCCAAGTGGATTCTACCTGACTGTGCCAATGGACCTATCAACCGTCTACCTAACGAAATGATGCAACTGATCATGGCCAAATTGGGACTTGATGTTGATGTGAAGAAGTTGATTCGGTTGAGATTGGTGTCAACAAAGTGGATAGCGATGATTGAGGACTACTGCTGAATGAAGAAATCGTTGTTTGTCCATTTTCATCCAAAGACAGTAACATTCGAAACATATTACTTTCAATCTTTTAAAGAAAGATTTTTTGGATTTTCAAGAATTTCACATGTTTCTTTTTGAGCACCAAAACATCGTCTGAATGTTTGAGTTCATTTCTGAATATGTTTGCCAGCATCGAGCAACTGTCTATTGATTGTAGTTATTATGACTGTTATAGTAAATAGTTTCATTTTAATTTTCCTTATAACCTATCATTTACATTTCTACAGATCGTCCAGACTACAGTTTACAAGTTTACATCAAATCACTGGACTCGTTGAAACAACTCGACCTGAATGGATCAAGTGTGGCACAACTGTCTTCTGCCTTGTCCAAATTAGAACACTTTTCATACAATTACACTTCTGTATTTGGTGACAATTATGATTTCCTTCAAGAAATTCCTCATTTTGGGCCAGGCTGTGTCGTGTCAATTTTGGGCATTATGTCCCGTTTGTTTATGAGCAAATTCTTCAATGGTACAACAACAATCCACTCTGGTTTGCCAATGTCACCCATTTACGAATGTACATTTGTGGTACAAGTGAAGAGTCTGGGCGAGTTGTGCACTTGCTCAGTGAGCACGCAAATGCATTGCAACACTTGGAATTGAATTCTGCGGTATGTGAACATTTGTGTCTAATGTATTAACTATATCTTAATCATATTTTTTATATTATCTAAACAGTCTTATTTACTTAAATTGACACCAACTGTACTTGAAGACCTTGGTAAACTGACCCACCTGACCAATCTTGCACTGAACTTTAGCCAAATATCTTTCTCCGAGTTGGAACAAGCAACTTTGCAACATCGACTCACTTCACATACTTCTGTGTTGACTTGCAAACTTTGGGTCTATATCGATGATGTCCCCATCAGTGCAGATCAAATCACTCGTGTCCTTTCAGTCATATTTCCCAACTTGGTCGAATTGCATTTTAGTTTTAAAGTGGCCAATGCAAGACGTAACGAGCTGCGACATCAAATGGAACAGCACTTGGATCGTTTCTCGAACTTACGCAAATACAAGATTGAAACTTTTTAATTTACTGTGAGGTAACACAGTGTGCTCTGTAGTCCACACTCGGTGTTTTGTTAGACTGGTGAACATTTTCTGTCGTTCTCTTCTATTTTGCTTTGACTTTGTCAACCACAATCGTCCCAAACCCGATTGATAATGGCCACTGTGCGCGACAAGAATGTGAAGAAACGAGTGAAGGTGTCTCAAGTGCCGAATGTACCAAGTGACGATATGTTGCCAAGCCCGAACATGTCGAGTCAAAAGAAGGCGATTAATTCGCTGCCTAACGAAATGTTGCGATATGTTTTTGTCAAATTGGAAATGAACAAGTTGATTGGCATTCGAGGTGTGTGCACTCGGTGGCAGGAACTGGCCGAAGACATCTGTCGTGAGAAGAGGTCCATCCTGATTGAGTAAAAATGGATAAACTCAAACCAAATTAAAGGATTTGACAAATTGACAATAATTGAAAAGAAATGCTCAATTGGTCACAAGAACTCTTAATGGTTTCGATGAATTATGATTTGATTCAATGAACGCATCAAATTAATGCTTCAGAAAAATCAAACTTTCACAATAATTCTTAAAGACATCGAGCAATATGAACAAATCAAAAGTATCTACCGTTTGTCTAAACTAAGCATGACTTTGTTCCAAGTGACTGTACGATCAAGTGGTCGATGGTGTCACACGTAATGACGTCAGTGAGAGTCAAGTCCGTCTAGCCATTATCAAACCAACAGACCGCAGTGTCCATTTTCGTCTTTAAAACTCAAACCCGCAACTTTCGATTCCTTTATACTATGTACTAATTAATAAATGACTGCTTTTTGCTATTTGTTTGACTTGGATATTTTGGTTCATTGTAATGAAATGATAACGAAAATGGATAAACTCAAACCAAATTAAATGATTTGACAAATTGACAATCATGAAAAAGAAATGCTCAATTGGTCACGAGAACTTTTTTTTAAAATTGGTTTTGATGAATTGTGAATGAACGCATCAAATTAATGCTTCTTAAAAATCAAACTCACAATAACCCTGAAAGACATCGAGCAATATGAACAAATCGAAAGCATCTCCCGTTTGTCGATTCTATCTCTCGACTGACTTAAAGTCCCAAATGTTCGAAACAATTTATCAACTCCATCTCAAGTTCATCTCCACTAGCTTTCACAGGTACCAATCATTTTGCATTGAATCATTCAATTAACCAACTCTCACAATTTCCTCTTTTTAGTATGCCAGAGCACACTTTGTTTCAATCAAACGAAAACCCGAAACTTTCTATTCACATGCCTTGGCAACATTACTCTTTGTTTTGAGTGCATCAAACCAATTGCCAAATGTCCCAAGTGTAGAGACAAATTAAGTCAAATCCTAAAATAAATATCGCATTTTAAAAGTTAATTAATTTGTGTAATTACCTACGAGTTATAAAGATGTGTCCAGATTGACGAAACCAAAATGACCATTTACATGTACCCAATGAGAAACGCTAGAGAATCTTTGACATAATAACAGTGACACTTTATTGTTGTTATTTCTTGCACGTGAATCCATGTAAAAGATCACATGTAAACAAAGATTACATTACCAATGAGTAAACTTACCGACAGTTTCAAAGAAAACTCAAAAATTTGGATGGAAAACAAAATCGAAAAGCATAAATAAACAGCCAAAACACAGCACAACAACAAACGTGCGAGATATTTCGAGAGGAGAAAATGTTTACAAAACTGCTCGCTCTTTCAACTATTTCTACTACTTCGCTTCACTGAAGTACAATAGCCATTCAAAAATAATTTTTACAAAGTTCAACACCAAACAAAATAAGCGAGAAAATTATTTCAAAAACTAATAAAAACACTTTATTTAATCAATCAGTTACCAATAATCAGATTGTATTGTACTTTTAATTTGAAATTTAAATAGCAAGTCTTTCTACGCTCAAAACAATAATCTGATGAAACCACAAATTTTGTACGAACATGACTCGAATTTATTGCAAGATATTGTTTTGACAATAGAAGAATAGACATTTCCGCACAATTCGTCAAAATTAATTGAGAATAATCATTCAGAATGTCAATTTGAAAATATTCTAATCGAAAACTGTTGTACTTTGTAATCCAAGCTCGACCAGAGATAGCCTTTGAACTGTTTGAACGCGTTGTGGAAAAAAAGTTGTGATTTGATTTTGGTGAATTTTAATTTCATATTTTCGTGCATTGAAGATTGTTGGCAATTTTGCATTTATCCCTTTCCGATGTGCTGGTTTTTACACTTTTCTTAAGTTACGAATAAATAAAGCTATTGATAACATTTAACTGAATTAACTGAAATATTGTAAAGAATAAGCACAAACTCGAGAACTAAAGTTATATTACGCTCAACTGTCAGCTTTGCGTACTGTGCGATTTCACTAAATGAAACATTTCAATTGAATATATGAAAAAATTGAGTCAATTTTAAAGTTAGCTAGCTTTATTTAAGAATACAAGAAAGGTTTCTTGAAGGTGCATTCGACACAAGTCAATTCTCGCCGCACTCAGAGCTTGAACGTTCGATAGATAATTTTGCTCCAAATCTTGCCTGTCCACTTGACCACACGATACGAACTCGGGCTACAATCAACTTCGTAGCCCAAATGGACTGATTCCAAATTGGAGAAAATGGTGCCAAGTTGAAGTTGCCAGAGCTGATAAGGTAGGCGATGTCATCAAAGTCATATCTGTACTTGTAAGTCTGCCACTTTTCAATGATAATTTAGAGCAAAGTAATGTTTGGCAAGAGTCGGCCAAGTCGATCCGAGGTGTGCGGGTGGATGCTGGTTACTTTGAGTAAGTTGAACTGGTCTTGAGTGTGGTCAGCAGTTGGGTATCGGTCCTTGAGACGAGCAACGCTAAATTGCCGACGGCACCGGCAGCTTCGCTGCCCTAACTAACCACGTTAAATTAACTATTTTTAACACACGTGCTTTTTTGCTGCCTTGCAGTAGTTGCGGTGCCGTCGGCAATTTAGCGCTCGGCCTTGAGACCAAATTGCACTGTAATGTCACGTTTGGTGCGGCAAACTTTGATGACATAGGCAGACCACCACGAAGCGAGTCCATTGAGACGAACCAAGTCGTGCACAGGAATACGGTCAAACAGGTCGAGCATGCTCCAGTAGTCCAACCGGGAGAAGGTGACCACTTCAGTCTTGCGGGTCTTGGCTCACTTGAGTCGCGAAAAGATAGCCATACTCGAACACACACACAAATGGAAACAGTCTCGAGCACTAAAAGTTGCAATATGACGCTCAACTGTGAGCTTTGTGTGCTATACATTTCATAAAATGGAACATTTGATTCGAATTTGTGAAAATAAGCAAAGTCGACTTTAATTTATTTACCTTTGTTTATTGATTGGAAAATATAAAAATAAACTTGAAAATTATTTATTGACCTTTTAAGTGTGATAATTATTTTGTGATTTGACGTTTGTTTCTACATTTGGGATATTTGAAAATTGATTTGATACACTCCAGACAATTTGAAAATTTAGCTAACTGCTCAATCAAATAGCCATGCACTGATTGACTGAGGGATGGAGCAAAATGCTGAATGTGTCTCTCTGCCAATTCTATCAACTTCCAAATTGGCTTCTCGTGTGTTCCGCCCAAATTGTATCACTCCATCGTTAATGAGAATCACTTCATAGAAATAAATTCACGATTTAAACTGGCGAAAAGTCCCAATGGATCATTTCGAGTGGACATTTTATATAGGGTGAGAGACAAAGATTACCATTCGATAATGGACATACTTTACATCAATTATACAAACTAATGATGTCTTGTGTGAACATACGCACAAACTAAAGTTAATAAAGAGAACTAACGTTATATAACGCTCAATTATGCGCTTTGCGTACTGTGCGATTTCAATAAGTGAAACATTTCATTCGAATCTATGAAAAAATGCAGTCAATTTTAAAGTTAGGCTAGCTTTATTTAAGAAAACAAGTGAGGTTTCGTGAAGGCGCATTTAACGCCAGGAAATTCGCCTCGCACGCGGAGCTTGAACATTCGATAGCTAATTTTGTTACAAATCTTGGTGGTCCACTTGACCACACAATACGACGACCACCAGCTGCAATCAAAATCATAGCTCAAATGGACTGATTGCAGATTGGGGAAAATGGTGCCTAGTTTAAGGGACTTGAAGGATGAGTACGAATTGATGGGCAAAAAGACCACAATCGTTTCAAGTTTCAAGTTGGTGACCGAAGGCAGTTGAGGAAGATCGATTTGATCTCGATCAAGGTCATCGTCAAAGCGACGGGTGATATTAAGTTGCACGTCGAGATTGCGGAGAAGCTTTAAGCACTGCATGCCAGTGATAAGTCTCATAAATTTGGATCGGCTTCGTATAAATCCAAGATTGACGGTGGTGAGGTTGGCAAAGAGTGCCCATTGGTAGCGATTCGGACTATCGCGGAGTTTGAGCATGGTGAATTTGGGCAAGAGTTGGTGTTCTCCCAAGAGATCATTGCTTCGACGAGACCAAATGAGAGAGGGCAGTTCGATTTGCTTGAGATCGTCATTTGGTCCAGCGTACCGAACAAGCGAATGTCGTAAAGTGTCGAAATCATTATCTCTAGTGTAGAGGTATAGATATTCCAACTGAGATAAAATAGGCAAATCGATTGGGTCCTGCATTTGAGAGCATTTCCACCATTTACAGTCGATCGTAAGTCGTCTCAGTGAGGTGATCGTGTTCAGTGAGAGAAACAGTTGCTTCAATTGCATATTTCTTTTTTCACTCTTTGCATGTAGAAGTGAATAGTAAGAATTGCACTTGATCTTTATGTTGACCAACTGGTGGGACCATTTGCGGATGAGGTAGGTGATGTCAGTGATTTCATAGTACTGACTCTCTTCAATGATGATCTCGAGCGAAGTAATGCTCGGCAGGAGGCGGCCAAGTCGATCCGAGGTGTGCGAACCGATGCGGGTCACTTTGAGTAAGTTGAACTGGTCTTGAGTACCACCTTGAGTTTTGTCACTAGTGATGTAACGTATCGACTGGTCACCACACTGCACGGTAATGTCACGTTTGGTTCGGCAAACTTTGGTGACATAGCCAGACCACCACGAAGCGAGTCCATTGAGTCGGACCAGGTCGTGCACAGGAATACGGCCAAATAGGTCGAGCATGCTCCAGTAGTCCAACCGGGAGAAGGTGACCACCTCACAGTCAGTCTTGGGAGTCTTGATGACTACTTCAGTCTTGGGGAACTTGGCCCGCTTGAGTCGCGAAAGGATAGCCATACTCGAACACACGCGCAAATAGAAACAGTCTCGAGCACTAAAAGTTGCAATATGACGCTCAACTGTGAGTTTCGTGTACTATACATTTGAGAAAATGGAACATTTGATTCGAATCTATGAAAATAAGCAAAGTCGACCTTAAAGTTAATAGGTTACAAAATATAGAAAAATTATGTTATGTTATTTGACTTTTGCATCTACATTTGGGACATTCTATGCAATTGGTTTGATGCACTTAACACATAATAGATGTAATGGTGTTTCACAGTTGGAATCGATTGAAGATAAATGTTGAGTTTGAATCTTTTGTTTTGGGAGAAATATTAGAGTATGTTGTCTGAAAGTTGTGAATTGGTAGTTTGATTGAAATGTTTGTCAGAGAGAAATCGATTGAAATTACAAAACCAAAATGATTGTGACATTACGAAAAGTTACGAAAAGTGGAGGAGAATCGTCAACCTGAAGAGCTAATATATCATCACACGAGAAGGAATGTGATTTACTTGCTCTAGCGAATGCGAACCAGACTCACAGGCCTCTCACTGTTTGGTAGATATAGAAGCGACGATTTGGGCACTGGAGTGAGTCGTAGACTGGTGTATTCGATCAACCAAATGGACAACCTAACACGACTTGACCTCTGTGTCAGGTCTTTCTATCTATGCACTAATAATCAACATTACGCTTATATGAGTAAGTTGACCTATGACTAGGCTTAAGAAGTGGTGCGCTAAAGGGTGATCCACAAAAAAGCACTTCAGTGCGGAGAAGCCAGCTGTTTGCTTATTTGTGGATCGCCCTTTAGCGCACCACTCTTATGCCTACCTATGACCTTGTACTGTATTCTTGACTTGATTTTTTATATAGATGAAAATGAAATAGTCCAACAACCAGAACAACCTTTTCTGGTACTCGAACCAAATTTGCTCAGCAAATTGGAACGAATCAGTGTACTCTTTGCTCAAGAACGAAATGGTCCCAACTTTTGTGAACACTCATTTCACCATTTGAGACATAATCTCACCCATTTGGTGATGCACCAGTTGAGTTCAGACGAATGCAACTATGTGCCCCAGCCGATGCTTTGTCGCTGTTTGATTGGCTGTTCCCTCTCGACGATCACTCATCTCAAGTTGACCCAACATTTGTCCACTCTACTGCCCAAAGTGTTGCCTCGATTCACAGCGCTCAAATCGTTGGATCTGGTTAATTTTACATTTTCTAAGGCTGAATTGCCAATGTCCATCTTGGAAGTGTTTGGGCTACTCGCACGCTTTTGTCCAAAGTTGAGCGAATTGAAGTTGTTCAAGTTTGCACTTGGCTGGGTTCGAGAGAGTGATCAAAACGATATTCCTAAATTGGATCACATCAAACATTTGGTACTAAAGTGCATTCATCAGCGGCTCCATTATGACCCAGTGGTCAAGCACGAAGACCAGAACATACCGTTTAGCCAGTTTTTGTCTACATTCGCGGCCATTTTCCCCAATTTGGAACGGCTCTACCTAAAAACGGAATCAGGTTACCTGCACTTCAGGCCTGGTGCCACAGGCGACACAGTCAAGACACTCGCAATAATGCCACATTTGAGTGTGTTCTCACTTGGGTTCTATTCTGGAAAACACTTTACCTGTCATCAACTGTTGAGTGCCCAGTACCGGAAGAGGTACATTCGCAACTGTGGCGAACAATGGAGCGAGTTGAGCAAATATTGGGTCATGTATCATAAAGATGTGGAGGGAGAGTGGAAGATGGAGAGGTTTTGATTTTTTTGTTAATTTGAATCAAATATTATAATATCCTGGGCTTTTCGGGAAATTGAATAAAATTTGCTTACACTAGCAGTTGGTTGGTTTATCGAAAATGCTTTTTTGAAAGATTGCAAGATTGACGATTGTTGACCAGTGACAAGCCCTGAAACAGACTGAATCGATCTGAATGTATCGAAAGTCTAAAGTTGATGATTCCACTTAAACTCAACGATGAAATTTAAGATGATTTAATCGTTGCAAGACTTAAAGTTACTTTCCTTCGAGTTCAAGGCAGCATCACCACACCACAATACGGCCAACTTTTCTTCAAGTTCCTTTACGTCCTTTGTGCCGACGATTATGATCCGAATAATCCGGAAAATGTTTGCAGAGCAACGAGAAAAACTTGCTGATATGGCACTACTCGTGCATTATGGCTCAAGTCATTTGATTTGGTAAAAAGTTCTGCAGCGAACTATCAGTTGAGACACTACTTTGGACAAGCCTCGATCTCGCCTTTCGTCGGTGTTCACTTTGAGATGCGAAGATTGGATTAAAGTGCATGCAATCGTTCTGAAGCAATCGTTCAGTATATACATTGTAACTAAATGGACTAATAATGTAACATTATAAGATTAATGTTCAATTTCATTTTAAATTAAAATTTTCTTTTAATTATGAGTTTTTAATTGGAACGACTGTTTTAAACATATACTATTGACAATAATAAAGATAATTCGCTAAATAACCTCTTCTTGGAAAAGTTTTATTTCTGTTGATTGAATTTACAAAAACAAAGTAACGTCGTATGTGAATGTTCTCGGGCGAGTGCATCCTTTTGTGTTGGGTGACCGACTCGGTCAGACCGAGGCACAGACAACCGTTGGACTTTGGAGGACGCTGTCACACCGAGCAGTTATTTGTATATCCTCTATCTGTTATTTCTCCTTTCTTTCTGTTTGTTCTACTCGTGATTTGTCTCATCTCGCCTCACAATGTCAAATGAAAACGAGTTCGTTGCATCTCTGAATCGACTCGAAAGTATAATTAACTCGAACCAGACAGATCTGAAGCGTGATGTTGAGTCACTAATCGACCGACGATTTGGTTCGTTGAAGGAAGAGGTCAACAAATTGAAGTGTGCTCAGTCTGCTCTCGATCAAATCAACAATCTGATGGCTTTGTGGGACGATCGACGCGATTTGAGTGACTTGCCTAATCGTATTCGTCACATTCTAAATGGTGTCACAGTGAACAACCAGAATCAGACACACCATTTGGTCTCATCAGAAGTTGGTGATAACGTTACAGTTGAAAATTCTGTGAACAATCTAGGAGGAAATGAATTTCGTACAGAAGAACATGTTAATAGTCTCGACACAAATGTCCCTCCACCTTCGACTGTCAACGATATCAACTCATCGACTAGTGACAACGAACAAGTGAACTATCTCTCCACTGTCGAACCAATTCCTTCTGCAGTCTACAGCAGCAAGGACGTACCTACATCAAGTTCAATCATTGACACGAACATCAAGACTGAAGGTAAGCAATTGTAGTTGTTGTTGAATGTTGACATAATTTAGTGCATTTCTGTGCATTGTCTAGATGCATCAAACAGTCAACAGTCAGTCCAAATGTGTAAACGAGTCAAGATGGAACAAGATGCACAATACATCACCGACTCGGACTCGGATAGTGACTGCGGATCTACCGATTTTATTGTAAAGCAAGAATTAAAGGAAGAATTCGTTGAGACTTGGCAATTGGATCCAGATAACGGTCAGTCTGTTCAAATTTGGACTCATGTCAAGAAGGAGGAAAAAACAAGTGACGATGAGAATGTTGAAGTTCAAGTGGCACTTGATGGTGGAGAGGAACTCAACCAAAACCGAAACGATGATTTGCACGAGGAGTCAAATGGAACGAATCAAGGTTCTGCGAATGACCAACAAGTGGACAGAGGTGATCACGAGCCAAGCGAGCCAGCCAATGACGGCCTGAACCAATCGCCAACTACGAAACAATCTAAAACTCGCAAACGAAGACGCGCAAACAAATCACTTGTTGCCGAAAATTCTTCATTCGAGATTAGTTTGACTACCGGCGAAGTGTCCTCTCCTGGTGCGATGACGAGCTCGAAGCGAACTCGAATGTCTTTTTTGGATCGCCGAGTGAACGCCGAGCAATTTAGTTCTGGATCAAGAGTTGATTTAAGTGAAAGCGACAATCAAAATGGAATTGACTCGAGTGGAGAAGGAGAAAAAGGCGTCGAACAAATCGAAGACGATGACAATGAAACCGAGTTGGGTGAGGAAGATCAAAGTGGACATTACAAGATTGAGATTGTTAAGTTGAAGTGTACTGAGGATGGCTGTGAGGATGAGGTTGCAAGCACTGTCGAGTTGCACGATCACTTGCAAGTTAAACATCACCTATTTCCTTTTCGATGTTTGGCAGAAGGATGCAATGAACGATTTGACGAATGGTGAGTGTGATTTGGTGGTGGTGACTTGGTTTAATTGATTTGTTTTTTAGTGGTGAACTAGGTAATCATGTTCAACACAATCATTCGAACATCTCCACCTGGCCATGTCCTCACTGCACCAAGACATACAAGTCCCAGAATCGTTTGTATCTGCATCTGCATTGGTATCACTTTGAAGGTCAATTCAAGTGTGGCTATGATGGTTGTCACTATGATCGAGTTGCCACACTTCGATATGAAATATTTAGTCATCAGCTATCAGTCCATCCCAAGTCAACCATCTTCACCTGTCTATTCCCCAACTGTGGCAAAACGTTCAATCAAAAGGGCAATTTCGACAAACACCAGCTAGTTCACACTGGTGTCAAACCTTTCCCTTGTGACTGGATTGGTTGTGGCAAGTCATTCACCCAAAAAGGGTAACCTCAACGCACATCAACGAATGCATCAAAAAGTCAAACCTTTCAAATGTACCTGGAACCGATGTGACTATGCTTCAACAGATCATAGCAATATAATCAAACATATCCGCATTAAACATTTCCGTCTGCCTGCAACCCAGACCGAACAGCGTCAACTTGGCATTGAGGACAATCGAAACCCTCAAGACTATCTCCTCAACACAACTCAACCAATCTGACAACAAATCAACCAATCTGACTTTTATGACTGAACCTTTGACACGCTACACCACTCACAATGGTCAGCCTCATAACATTCTCCACACAGACCACACATTCAATATATCTCACTATTTGGAATATTCACAACTGTAACCATTAATAAATTAATTAAATTAATAAATTAAATAAATTACTGCTTCTATTATATGATATATTATTTCCATAAGCCTAGTGTTCTTTTTAATCAATCAATCAATATACTGTCCAATTAGCAATCATAGTTTGATTATCTGGTAAAACTAATCGAGGCAGGCGAAAACGAGGAAACGATTGATTGTGCATGGCGTGCATTCAGATATTTCCCATTTACGATTAGTGCTAATCTTTATTGTACCAGTTGAATACAAAAAGTGCAAATGAGACAGACATAAAAAAATTGTGCGGATCAATGGGAGAAATGTTGCGGTGGCTTACAGATTCGTTGAGTCACCAAACTTGTGAATGAAATTAGCTGAAAGAAGTTATAACGATGGATTGTGCCTGGGTTACATTGAAACATTTTCAATTTAATGAGAATGAATCTTTACTACTTCAGCTAATAGATTCAATGAAAAATCAGTTGAACAAACATAAAAGTGTGGATTGAGCCAACATAGGAAATTGTTTGAAGTGATGCGTGAAGTATGGGATTGGTTGAATAGTCAAACTTGTGAAAGATTTTACGATTATCTCGAGAAACTAATTGAGAATGCTGAAGATAAAGAAGAAATGGTATATCTGCTTTGGTGTGAAATAAAACAATTTGAAATGTCACAATTATCAATCGTCATTGCATCAAGTTGTATATTCTTTAATGGACAATTTGCATGCATCACAGCCCAACAGGCGAAAGCATCGAAAGTGGTGTTGGCTGATTGATATAATACCAATTCGAATTATGGTCATGTTGATCATTTCAATTTGTTCAATCAAAATTTTATGAATCATTTATTTGTGAAATTGTTCAACCGTTGTGATCACATGCAAAACAATATTGTGCAAATATTGAGACGATTGAAAAGTTGTGTGTGAAGAGATTGTGACGAAATGATCAAATGAATTCACTGAAGGACATACAACTCGCTCACTTGTTCAATTTTTTCCCCAAAAATATTTCATTCAGACATTTCCACGAGTTGGATCATAGAGAAGATTGAAAGTATGGACTAATTGAATTTGGTATAAATGATGAACTTAACACATTAACAAAAATAACCAATTTAAATAAATAAACAAACAAACCTCATCGAAACCGATGTGAATCACTTCCAACGAGGAAAAGTGCGGTGCCAGTTGCCAAAGTGAGTGAGGATCTTCGATTTTCGATAAACGCAAAAATGTCAAATTCTTCACAAAGTTCACATTAATAAAGGAAAAATCATCGAAAAGTGAGTTGGGCATTGCTTCACCATCAACATAATCGACACAAAGTCGAGTACAGTGAGGGCCAAGGTAACGAATTGTGGACACATTCTCGAGTCGAGTCCACGAGTCCAGTTTGGGATACGGGCGAAAAGTGAAACTGTGCAAACGGGCCAGAGTCGGGGCCAGCAAATCCAAGGATGGCAGTCTGATTGAATTAGACTAACGATAAGGAAAGAAAGTGAATCGCTTCAATGAGGATAACGAGTTGATAGTTTCAAATAATCGAGCCACCAATTCGGGAGCAACATTTTCCACCGGCAACTGAACAAACAAACTCAAACTCTTCAGCTGATTCTGACAAACAGGACTGTTTAGCAAGCGAACCAAATTAAAGTCCAAATCAGTTCAAGGTACTGGCGAATTTACATGTCGATACAGCGAAACAGATCAGCTCCATCACAATTGACCGAGACTACATTCGGGCGGACACTCTGTTCGGTGTCCACCGAGACGCGTTCAGTCGACATCGTAAATTTTTCCTCATCTCCGACAAGAATCGAAACATGTTCATGGTCCAGAACATGCTAAAGGCGCCATCCAACTGTACGAACTCAATGGGCTCCAGTTTGACCCGATACATCCACAACACGTGTCATTGAATGTGTACAGTAGAATTGATGTGTTCGCAAGCATTGGGCTCGATTCGGACATTTCGTATGCCTTTTCAATGGACCATTCAAAACTTGATCGATTGTATACGCTCGAAACGATCAATTTTGCTGCTGGTCTCAATATCACGTTAGTGTATTTTTACTTTCGGTTAGAATATATTTTAATAATGCGTTTTTATTTATTAGACAAGGGTCGGCAGATATTTCTAATAGAATTACGATAGACTTTTCCAGCAATATCGAGATTGTCACTGTATTCTATATAGAGGACGCAAACAAGAATGGTGGCTATTACTACTTCCTGGACAGTGCAGGACTGGTCACCGTGACTCGAAGGCAAAATTGGCACTTTGAACAGTGGCCCTTCAAACCTATCAAATCTTTGTGCAGCGACCGATTTGAAGTCAATCTGAGTAGTTTCATTTTGTGTTACCCTAAAGTAGAAGCTACAGAAGAAGCGTCAATAAAAGTACTACCCAAGCAGACGACGACAAACGAAACATCCGAAACTGATGATAAGCCCGAAACTGAAGCAACCGGTATTTCCAATTGGACAATTGCTCTGGTATAGTGGGATTGTGGTATTGGTCGTGCTGGCCATCATCTGCTACTGCACCCACTTGAGAGGGCAAAGGCCAAGCGACGTGGTCGAAAGGTGAGAAACATTTTGAGTTTCCGAAAGAAACGAAAAGACGAACAAGACTCACTGGCCAGCAAAGTGTCGAGCGTTTGGGAGTCTGTCCAAGACAAGATCACCAGTTTGCTCGGTGGACACAAGACAAAGCAAGCAAAAGCGGTGGTCAAGGAAAGAAAGGGCAAAAGAGGAAAGAGGAAAGTAACGCCCAAGTCAAAGTCATCCAAATCTGCTGTTTCGTAGTAATCTTATTTTATGTTATCAATAAAATGAAATTTTGAAAACAAATCTGTATTTTGCTTCTGTTTTTGGTTTATCATTTTGAATTATTGCAATTCATATAATGTTACATATAGGAAATCGGATTTTCCAAATTTTTCTGTTGAAGTGGCAAAAGTAAAATTGATAGAAAGTTTTAGGTTTATTGGCTAGAATTCATGTTTAATCAATTTGTTGGCCACAAAATATAATTTTTGAATATCAAATTTAACTTTTGAAATACGAAGTAACGTCGTATATGAATGTTCTTGAGTGAGTGCATTTTTGTGTTGATTGTTTGTTGTGTGTGTACAGAGGTACAGACCGCCGTTCTGTTTAGCACGCTGTCACACCAAGTGCCCACGTAACCATAAACTCCTGGTGGCTCCTTGGGTAGGGGTCATTGAAGGAACCCTTATACTGAGAAAAGACCCCTGAAAGGTACCCTTGGCAAGGAGGATGTCCTACCCCAGGACCACTCGAAGGTGTCCTTGATCAAGGATCCCTTGGGAAGGAATACTACAAGTATTCCTAGACAAGGGTAAAATTGACTTTAAATATATTCATAATCAAATAAAAGTTGCATAAAAAATTATCAAAAATTCTTTAATATTATGAATTACAAAGTAAAAACAATTTTAATACAATTAGCCGTGTCTATTAAAAAAGATCAAATATATAATGTTTGTCAACTGTTTGTTTTTTAGAATTTTTGGTTTCAAATGATACATATGTAGCTAATTCAATGAAATTGCTTGGCGCTAATTTAGTGATTGTGTCAGATACATGTGAATATGTAGAGATATAAGAAAAATTTAAACTGGTTCGTGAATCTGGATACAATGGCAACGGTCGACTATTGCAGAGTTCTTTTTCCAAATATCCAAAAACCAGAATCGGTTTGGAATATTCGGTGAATTTTGTAATAAACATTTGAACCAGAGTTGGATTTGGTCTTGATTAGATGGTTGTTCGTAGACATAGATTTGTTATAGTCTTCGGTACAAAGTGCTTGTCCTTTCCAGATGACACGTGAAAGAGATAATACTTTTTCCGATTGCTGCAAGTCCGGATATTTTGAAATAAGCACAAGGTCGTCAGGAGTTAGTGCGGATGAAGAGGAAGCCTTTGCTGCAGAGATAAGATCTGATGTGACTGGTGGCTTTGGGCACAAATCTGGCAAATGCGTTTGGAGAATCTGTAGAAATGGTTTCGAGCAAGTGTCCACCATCTTGGAGCAAGCAGTGACCGCAGCCAGACTTGTGGTATATTTGTTGATCACCTGCTGACCCGGATTAGGGCCACTTTGGATTAGCCCAGAGATAAGACCCATTGTAGATTCTGTGAAAAATGCGGACCAGACTAGAAGAGGGCCATAAGTCTTGACCATATCTACGAGGTGACCAAGGTAGTGAATTTGTAGACGACACATAAATCCTTCATTCTTGCCGTAAATTTCGGTAAACTTGTCCAAAAAATTTTACCATTTCAATTTGAACTTGCCGCAAATTCTCTGGAATATGTCGGGCAGAGAGCATTGAGATAACGAAGGCAAGGGACTTGAAATTGTCCAATCGATCGGTGTTGACCAAACCATAGAAACAAACCCATCCATAAAAAAGGATAAGTTCGTATTCAATGGCCTTGAGACTGCCTTTCTTCAAACCGAACTGAGGCATGCGACGAAGAACACCAACAGGAAACTTGATTGATGAGAGCCGTGAATCTAACTCTTTCAAAGCTTCATCGGTGATCTTGTACTGTTTGTAAATGTTAGCTTTCTTGCCTAAACATGAAGTCGATTTGCACTCCTCGCGATACCAAGCTTTGTCCTTCAAATCATCAGCGAACCATCGGTCCAGAATTGCCGAAACGCATCCTATAAAATGATTACCGAATAAAATATCGAAACAAAATAACCGTTAATTAATTGGATCATACCTAGATAGACAGCATGAAGACATTCTGGCGGGGCAATGCTGCCCATGTCGAGATAATCTAATTTCATTAATTGGCATTTTCCTTTAATGCCAAGTACAGGATTCTTTGCAGATGCGTCTTGAGCACATTTACGCCAATCAATGTCGGTGAATTGACCATATTTCTTTATTGTTTTTCCGTTTGTCTTGAAAAGGGTAGAATTAAATTTTTTGTCTCGTTCACCTTCGTGGCTACACATGTGGCATCCTGAAAATGCATTTGCAAATGAATTAACGAATTAATAAATTGTACATTTCAAAACATACCGTAAATTCCTTGGTGACCATGACAGTTCTTTAGCTTAGCTCTGGCAGGGCCATCGGCTACCGCCAAAAGCAATTTCACCCGAAAACGGTGCACAACCCCTTTAATGACAATTTGGAGAGGCACCTTAGCGAATGGAACAATTTCATCGATGAATGGCTGTAACATTAAGTCTTGGTCAGCATCTTTTGGCGTTTCACCTACGTGTACAGCCACTAGCATCGGGAGTTTGATGCGTTCGTTGTAGGGTAGTTCATTAAGATAAACCACCAGTGGCCAGAGTGATTTTCCGTCGTCCGTGTACTGTACACCGTCCCACCCCAACGTAAGAGTCAGAGTTTGAATGCCGTCTTCGGGAAATTCTGGGACAAGTTCTCGATATCGGGTGCCGTCTTTGAGGTCATGTAGCTTTGGCCGACCAACGGCAGCAGACAGATCGGTTCGACCGAGCCTCAATTTATCGAACCAAGGCGGAATGACATAGTCGAGATATTGCTTCATTGATACACAACAAAAATACGATCTGCCATTTTTTCTCTCTATGCATGAGTCGTTTATGGTGCATTCAGGATGGTTGAGGTTGCAGGTTTGGGGTACTTTCTTGTTGCGTTCATTAAATGGACCAACCAAAGCTTTGCCACAATTTGCATAGAAATATTTGTCGTGTTGAGGACTAAAAAAGACTCAAAACTCGTCTTTTCATTGTTCGAATGTGAGTGCTTCTAATTAAAGGTCCGACTCGATTAGTTCCGCTACTCGAGGCATTTGCAACATTTCCTACAAAGACGGCTGCTTTGTCGGTGAGAGTAAAAAGTGTTTGACCTATAAAAGGTAGCAAAGTAGCTTCTTCTTCACTTAGACACTCGGGCCTTCCTGGGAAATCGTAAAAGAGTTCGTTATCGTCATCGTAATCATCGTCCGATTCGGCATCTGAAAAGTGGTCAACGGGCAAAAGATCCTCTGGCATGCGGTCATCAACTGGTAGATGTGGTAAATCTTGTTGACTATCACCATCACTCGATTCGAGATCGTCGTTATCACCAATTGGACTGAGAAATTGTTCAAACAGTTTCTTCTCTTCTTGTGCCTGAGCTTTATTTTGAGATTGAAGCTTTTGAAGTATTGTTTTGTCTGAATCGGAGTCAGAATCGGATGAATCAGGAAATAATGGTCGCTTTCCAGACATCGCTATCGAGTCGAAAGAATGTTATCATCAAAACAAAAAGTAGAAAGAAACAGACTACGATGACTGTCTGACAAGTGGTTGTCAACTACGTACGATGAACGTTCAACTAGTTCGAACTAGAGCTCTAGTATGAGTAGTTTGTTTTGGGCATGAGTGTAACGTACCTAATCTATGAACGGCATACCGTTAACGTGAAGTCGTCGTCTGTTTGCGCGGTGCGCGCCTTGCTTGGCAGTTAGTTTTGCCGCCGTTCTGCAGACGTCTGCTGCAAGGTGCACTCGACACAAGCACGCTTTTGTTTGTCTCGTTTGTCTAGACAAGCTTGTGTTCGGTCTGTTTCTCAATATTTGCTTAAGGTTAATCTGTCTTTCTTATTTATCTACGAGTTTACCGGCTGCTATCTACTCTCATCATCCTCACCTTTTTTATCATGTCAACTGACGACAATAAGAACAGGTTGGTTGGCGCGCCTGACGTTCGTGAATTACTTTGGAACTTTGTCTCTCAATTCGTGAATAAAAAGTTACACAAAAGCGTTCGCGTGAAGATACTTAAGGCTCGCGATAATTTTGAGCAAATTGTGTTTACCGGCAAGTTTATAAATTATATTATGCTTCTCTAATTAATCTGTTTTAGATATGGCATGTATCTCCTTGTCTGATGTTGCACAAAGTGATGTTGCCTTGAAGTTGAGCAAGCATAAGAAATTTATGCTATTAAATGTCGATTATTTTATGGAGAAACTAAAGAAATATGACGCCAAGATACAGAAGTCTATTTTTGATTCCTCCAAGTTTGACAAAGTGGAGTCTAGCGGCGAAACTGGCGTTTCTGGTAATTCTGTCGACAGTCTCCCTACATTAGCTCAATCCCCAGCCGATGACATTGCATCCACACCAAAAACAAATTCTGGTGAATTTGAAAAAAGTTGACATTCTTTTGATCTATCAAATTCTTGTGACGACTACGATAAGTACATTACTGTTGCTGCCGCTAAAGAATTGATTCGAATGGCTATACTACCACTCTACATGAGAATCGATACGATCGAGTTGAATAACGCAAAAATGACCAAAACTATTGAACTAAACCCCGAACAGCAACCGATTGGCTTTTGGTTGCCTACTTCTCTGTTGCCAACCCACCGTAGCCCAGATGCCACTTTGATGAGCGATAGTCTGTTTGGCATGCAGAGCTCTTCTGAAATGGACACCGCTGTCAAAGAGGATACACCTTCTACTTCGATGCTTCAGGAGGAAGAAGGACAAGGACTTGATTCGTTTGAAACTCGACTTTGGCATAAAGCTAAAGATGGCTATGGCAGGCGATGGTTCGTCTCTACAAAAGAACTCAATGATGCTAACAAGTCCCGCAAAGGCGATGATTTGTCTATCCTTTTGAATCTAGTCTTTGGAAACAAATATGTCCAAGACTTTTACTACTACAAATTTTTTACATCAGATCTGGAAAAAGCGACAACTCAATTGCTAGGTACGCTTATTTCCTTCATCTTTTCAAATACACTAACATTTTTTATTTGTCATTTAGTTTTGTATGCAAAAGTGCAACTTCCAAAATCAAAAAGTGTCTTGTCTGAGGATTTTCGCGAGCTGTTGAAGAAATTACGAAAAAGATTGGGAAAGCTTATGTGGAATCACCGACAACAAACAGGAATGAACACCACGGAGAAGGCTCGCGCTGCCTTGGAGGCTCGAAACATTGTTTTCTCGGATCCCCAGTCTTCATCGCCTAAACTGCAACCTTCTGGCCGCAAACGAAAGTCAACTCAAAAAGTGACTCCAACAAGCACAAAAAAACAAAAGAATGGTTCCAAGGCAATCGAAATCACAAGTGATGAATCCGATGGCAATGAAGATGAAGATGAAGATGAAGATATAGCTTTCTCTTCTAGTGATAGTGACTAGTAATAATTTTGTGTTGTTTAATTATTTTTATTTTTATTTGGATTATTATTGATCATTAAAAGTATTATTTTGGTTATTTAAGTGTCGATAAATAGTGGAAAAGCAGAGAAAAACTAGAATGCCTAGCTAAGGAGCCCGTGTAGGAAGCAGCACTCAAGAAGGAGTCCTGGTAGGGGTCATGTAAGGGACCCCTGATAGTGACTCCTGTTAGCAATCTACTAGGAGTCCTACCTTTTTCCTCCTGGTAGGACACCTATCAGGAGCCTAAATGGTTCACTGGCGATTTGTATGTGCTCTTTATCATTTCTCCGCCACCAAACACACGAATTGTCTCCTTTCTTTCTTTCTGTTTGTTCTACTCGCGATTTGTCTCATCCCATGCCTCACAATGTCAAATGAAAACGAATCTTTGCACGAGGAGTCAATTGGGGATAATCAAAGCTTCGAGAACGACAACCAAATTGAACAACAAATGGACAATGACGATCAAAGCGAATCAAACTCGACAATCAATGCCGACCACAACGAATCACCATCTAACACTCGTAAACGAAGACGCGATGGAAAATCACCCGCCACCGAATGTTCTTCACTTGAAAATAGTTTGCCAAGTGCTGAAGTGTCCACTTCTGGTTCGATGATGATGTCGAAGCGTGCTCGAGTGTCTTCTACTTTGAATCGCAGAGAGTCTGTCGAACAAGTGAACATTCAATCAGGAGTTGAACTAAGTGACGAAGATGATCCAAATGGAGGTGAAATTGACTCGAGTGGAGAAGGCGTCGAACAATGTGAAGACGAAGAAAGGTGGTGGGACAGTGAGACAGAGTTGGGTGATGAAGAAAAAGGACATTTCAGGATTGAGATTGTCAAGTTGAAGTGCATTGAGGAGAATTGTAATGCTGAGGTTGCTAGCAGAGACGAGTTGTACCGTCACTTGCGAAATGAACATAACATCTCATCTCCTTATCGATGCTTGGCTAGAGGATGCTTGGAACGGTTTGAGCAAACGTGAGTGTGATGTTGTGGTGTTGACTTGGTTTAATTGATTTGCTTTATAGGGGTTGGGATGGTCTAGGAAGTCATGTTCGGGACAACCATTCAAACATCTCCACATGGCCATGTCCTCACTGCACCAAGACATTCAAGTCTCAGACTCGTTTGTATATGCATCTACATTTCTATCATTTCGAAGGTCAATTCAAGTGTGGCTATGATGGTTGTCACTATGATCGAGTGGCCACACTTCGATCGGAAATATTCCGTCATCAGCTATCAGTCCATCCCAAGTCAACCATCTACATATGCCAAATCAACAATTGTGGCAAGTCATTTAAACGAAAGGAACATTTCAACGTTCACCAACGAATTCACTCTGGAGTCAAACTTTTCCGTTGTGGATGGACTGGTTGTGGCAAGTCATTCACCACAAAGGGCAATCTCAACGTTCATCAACGAATTCACCTTCAAGTCAAACCTTACAAATGTACATGGAACAGATGTGACTATGCTTCTACAAAAGATGGCAATGTAATCAGACACATCCGCACTCAACATTTCTGTCTCCCGCGAACTCTGACCGAACAGCGTCAACTGGGTATTGAGGACAATCGCGCCCCTCGTGTCTATCTCCTCAACACAACTCAACAATCTGACCACAACTCAACCGACTTTGATGACTCTGACCGTTGACCACTCCATCCCACAACATTCTCCACACAGACCACACTTTCAATATATCGATAATCTCACTATTGTGAATATTCATAATTGTACTAATTAATAAATGACGGCTACTATTTGTTTGAATTGGATATTTTGGTTCATTGTAATGAAATGATAACGAAAATGGATAAACTCAAACCAATTTATAGGATTTGACAAATTGACAATCGTTGAAAAGAAATGCTCAATTGGTCACGAGAACTTTTTTTAAATTGGTTTTTGATGAATTGTGAATGAACGCATCCAATTAATGCTTCTTAAAAATCAAACTTTCACAATAACTCTGAAATACATCGAGCAATATGAACAAATCGAAAGCATCTCCCGTTTGTCGATTCTATCTCTCGACTGACTTAAAGTCCCAAATGTTCGAAACAATCCATCAACTCCATCTCAAGTTCATCTCCACTAGCATTCACAGGTATCAATCATTTTGCATTGAATCATTCAATTAACCAACTCTCACAATTTCCTCTTTTTAGTATGCGAGTGTACACTTTGTTTCAATCAAACTAAAACCCGAAACTTTCTATTCACACGCCTTGGCAACTAGTTAACTCTTTGCTTTGAGTGCATCAAACCAATTGCCAAATTTCCCAAGTGTAGAGACAAATCAAGTGAAATCCTAAAATAAATATCGCATTTTAAAACTTAATAAATTTGCGTAATTACCTACGAGTTATAAAGATGTACCCAGATTGTCGAAACCAAAATGACCATTTACATGTACCCAATGAGAAACGCTAGAGAATCTTTGACATAATAACAGGAACACTTTATTGTTGTTATTTATTATTACAAGTGAATTTGTAATCTTGTTCAATTACATGAGTTGAAAATTAACATCATTTTTATTAAAGTGTTGTACATTTATATTGAATAGATTTGGATTGTGATTTTAGGTAGTGAAAATACAAAGAGTAAGACTATTGATTAATTAGAGGATAGAGTGAAAAGGTTAGAACATGTGTAATATGTTGAAATGTTAATTAGAAGAGATCAAATGCTTGCGCAAATGAACGAAATGATATAAATGCTGTGCGATTTCAGTGCGGACCCGTTTGACTCGATGTTTGAAGGTGAGTTGTTGCAGATTCGGGAAAACAAATGCCAGAACTCGGCAAAATTGGTCTCCATCAAATGGTTGGCCAACATTTTCAAATTCAAAATCACTCACACTCGGGCCAGTGTGAACAAATTGAAGTTGACACATTACAAGGGACATTACAGAATTGAGATTCTCAAGTTGAAGTGCATCGAGGATGGCTGTGAGGCTGAGGTTGCAAACAGAGACGAGTTGCACCGTCACTTGCGAAATGAACATAACATATCTTCTCCTTATCGATGTTTGGCTAAAGGATGCTTCGAACGGTTTGAGCAATTGTGAGTGTGATGTGGTGGTGTTGACTTGGTCTAATTGATTTGTTTTATAGGAATGGACATGGTTTAGCTATTCATGTTCGGGACAATCATTCGAACATCTCCACCTGGTCATGTCCCCACTGCACCAAGACATTCAAGTCTCAGCATCGTTTGTACAAGCATCTCCATTTCTATCATTTCGAAGGTCAATTCAAGTGTGGCAATGGTCGTTGTCACGATGATCGAGGGGCCACACTTCGATCTCAAATATTGATTCATCAAATATCCGTCCATCCCAAGTCAACCATCTACACTTGCCAATTCAATAACTGTGGCAAGTCATTCGAACGAAAGGACGTTTTCAACATTCACCAACGAATTCACACTGGAGTCAAACCTTTCCGTTGTGGATGGACTGGTTGTGGCATGTCATTCACCACAAAGGGCAATCTCAACGCTCACAAACGAATACACCAAAAAGTGAAACCTTACAAATGTACCTGGAACCGATGTGGCTATGCTGCAACACAATTGGGCAATGTAATCACACACATCCGCATGAAACATTTCCATCTCCCGAAAACCCAGAAAGAACAGCATCAACTCGGCATTGAGGACAATCGCGACCCTCGTTTCTATCTCCTCAACACGATCACTCACCAGTCTGATCACAACTCAACCGACTCTGATGACTCAGACCATTGACCACTCATCACCACATTACACCACTCCATCTCACAACATTCTCCACACAGACCACACATTCAATGTATCGATAAAATATCTCACTATTTGGAATGTTTATAATTGCTAATTAATAAATGACTGTTTCTATTTGTTTGAATTGAATATTTTGGTTCATTGTGATAAAATAATAACGAAAATGGATAAACTCAAACCAATTTATATGATTTGACAATCATTGTAAAGAAATGCTCAATTGGTCACAAGAACTCTCATTAGTTTTGTAGGAATTATGATTCAGTGAACACATTCAATTAATGCTTCTTAAAAATCAAACTTTCATTACAACCCTGAAAGACATCGAGCAATATGAACAAATTGAAAGTATCGCCACTTTGTAATATAAACTAAGCATGACTTTGTGCCAAGTGGCTGTACGATCTAGTTGTGATCACTCAACTCAGTCATCTTCTTTCAATCGTAGCAGTGAAACTTTCTAATCCAAATCACATTTTCACTTTTATGCAGTTCCATCAATTCCATTTCCTCGTGCCAAATGTCTTCTGTGCACTGAAACATTCACCGCCAAATTACTTTGTCTCATAAGTTATCCCATCCCATTCCAGATTCTCGATTGTTTCTCAATGTCCCAAATATACGAAACAATCCTCCAACTCCATCTCAAGTTCATCTTCACTAACTTTCACAGGTATCAAACCAGTTTACATTGAAACACTCAATTTCCCAACTCTCACATTTTTCACTTTTTACTATGCGAGTGTATAATTTGTTTCACACAAACTAAAACCAAAAACTTTCTATTCACATGCTGTATCAACATTGCAAAGCTTGGCCATTACATTTGGAAATTATGAGTTTGAAATAAATACCAACTTTGAAATTGATTTAAAATAATGTTTATTTAGAGATACGCTTTTTACACTTGGGACAAGCAAGAAATTGTGCCAAACAATCGAGACAAATGACCAAACTGTTGCAACAGACAAATTGAAGTAACTTTGTTGCCGTTTCAGCGTAACACAGTCGACATTCCAAATGTTGATCACCTAGGAAAAGTTGATAAATCAACAAATGGACAAAAGTGCAGTTCAAATTACCTTTAATTGCATTATTTGAAGATTCTTCAGTAGTAGTTTTCTGTTTCGAACACTTTGAACAGGCTCGTATTTGTTGTAAACACACGAGACACAATGTTATCGTGTTGCAGCACACGAAACGAAGCAATTTGAAAGTGGTCAGCTCGAAGTAGAGTTGACATTCGGTTCTGAGACGCCGGATTGAAGGTTCTACATAATACAAATAAATCAATTGTTATGTCAAAATAGCATCAAGCATAATTTACCATTGAATGTACGACTTTCAACGGAAGAAGTGATTATGTTTTGGTGAGAAAGTTGTCGATTCGTCAGTTGTATATGTTCATATGTTTTGTTCGCTGCAGTGCCAGTGAGTTTGGCTTGCTGGACCGATTTATTTGTGCAAATGATTGATTTAAATGTTTACCGATGAGTTGGCTTACGGATGTCGTTGAATGTTGTTAAATATTGTTTTGATTTAAATCTTCTTCCTGTTTGGTTGAGATTGAATGTGAAATATTTTGGCATATGCGACTAATTTGTAGTTCAGTAAGTTCGCTAGTTTTTATAGTTTGATATGGTTGATTTGTTTAATTAGTTTTGCTTTGGTTTTGATTGATTTTGAACTATCTGAGGTGAATAATTGTCTTGTGATTGCTGCTTTTGAGTTTAAAAATTCGGATTGACTTATAAGTGATGATTGTGAGCTTTGGGTTTAGTGTCGTGCAATGGTTTTGAATGAGGTTAATTAATCCTCGATGGAATCCTTAGGAACTAATAAGAAGCATAAGCAAGCAAGACATAAGGAATCGTCAAAATTGCTTTTGAATGAATTTGCTATAGAAATACATTTTAGACTTTTTAGGCTTTTTAGACCTGACGGGAGTATGCGTTTCCATCTTATTTCCTAGTTGTTCAATTTTTGTGCCAAATCATTCAAAATTGGTTCACCTAGATAACCATAACATGGACTAAACATGGATTAAACTGTGTTTAGAATTTAAATGGAATAAAGTAAAAAACATTATTAAAAATTTTTTTAGCAACAACTTCATTATTGCAATGCAACTAAAATCGTATAGCAAACAAAAACAATCACCAAATGTTATCTGTGTTAATTTCCATCTTACTGTGTTTCTTACTTCAACATCTACCTCATAGACAAAACAGCGTTAGAACAATGGACGGAGAGATAACAACAAATCCTAGACAACGGAGCCATGATTTGTCGTAGATTTGATGCGTTGCAACTCACAATGTTATCAGGCAATTATTAGGTGGAAAGCCGTCAACAAAACACGTACGTACCACAGTAGCCTTTGCATATACCTTTACATGGACATGCAAACGTTTGCCCGACGGCAGGAATGAAGCTAATCACTTGCACAGTGTGATGAAACATCAATCAACACCAAACACTCACAATCACAACCAAATTTCAAGTGATCAAAACACATGTGCGCTAACTTAAAATCATGAATAATCAATTCAAAGCACCCACAAGCAACATCAACTCACAGTTGACAACAAGAAAATGTTCCGAGTTCATAATCTACCACCCAAGTCTGTATCGGAGCTCACAACAAATCATAACCAGCGCACCGCAACACTCAAATGAATTACTGTTTGGTGATATTGTCTTTAAATTGGTTTTTTACCCAAAAGGTTCAAATTTCACTTCGCTGCATTTACAAGCGAAAAAATTGCCTTTAACTGGTCAGGCACTGTCGAATGAGTTCAAAGTGTACATCAATTTCACTGTTGAGATCGTTGATCCAACAAATAGACAAAAGATTCCGTTCAAAAGTAAGTGACTAAGTTTGTTTTTGTCATAAAATTGCAGTTAAACCAATTTGGTTTAACAATTCATTAATCCAAGGTTAACCTTTAAGTTGGCCAATAAGTACATTTGCCAATGATTTATGCCTTTATTGCAGATGATTCAATTTTAGTGGACTTGATTGCGGGAAAAAGCAAAAAGATCAAACAGTGGCAAAAATTTATTTCCGAAGAACAATTCCGAGAATATTCACACAACAATGGACAAGTGAAAGTGGTGTGGGAGGTAAGAGAAAAATTGTTCTCGATTATTAAACGTTTTTTATGCCTTTCATAATAATCAAAACAATCTATATTTCAGATCAAAGAAATCGCTTCCGAACAAGTGAACAATAGCGCTGACAGTCGACTGGTCGTTGAATATCTAAAAAGCGCAATCTCGTATTATGATCTTGCCGATGTCCAAATTGGCCCAGACAATTGTGTAGTAATTTCTGAAAAACTTGTGTACAATTTTCTGGCGTTGCTCAAATACATTTACAATGGTGAAATTGGTTCCACTAAAATGTTTATTGATACTTTGTGGATCAAAAGGGTTGAGGTATTATTGTATACTTTTCTCTGTAAGCATACATTCATATTTATTAAATTAATTTAGAAGGGGAAAAAGAAGGGATTGCAAAAGAAAAGAACATTAATCCGAAAGCAGACATAAATACAAAATGTGGGACCATGGATAAAAATGTTGAACCTAAACCAATTTCCGATAAGCAAGACCAAACTAGAGACGCATTCTGCATTGAAGAGGACGATGAAGACGAAGATGAACTCGAATTTGACGATGTTGACGAGGACGACGATGAAGAGTTCAATTTCAATGAACTAAATGCATTGAACGCAGAAGAGGATAAAGAAAATGCAGTACATAAAAGAGGAGTAAAACGTTACCCGTGCAAAGAATTTGCAATAAGCGCTGACAAAAATAGGCAAAAGCTTGTTAAATCTTTAATTTAAAATCTATGTGTGTATATTCATTTATCGTGCTTGTATCAGTATTCATTTTAACTTTCCATCAAATAAATAAAAAACAAAACCAAAAGTGAATGCTAAATTTTTACTTTTAAATTTTGTTCATTCGATTTGTTTGTGCATTCGATTGATGGCAAGTTTCGTACATGTCTCATTAATTAAGATAGTAACTAAGCTTAAAATCAACTTAATTCTTGCATATTCTAGGAACTCATCTTAGATGAGTCATCTATCCATACTTGAAGTTTAAGCAAACGAAAACGAGACAAACCAACTAAATATTTACATTCTACTTGTGAACATAATCAAATTGTGTGATTATCTAATTCTGTTTGTAATTCGTAAAGATGTTTTTGCGTATTCGATCAAAATTATTCCCAATGGCAGTGATCAATAGATTTAATTTGTTGCATTGATTGGTCTGGAGATGACCGATACAGAGAAAAAGTGTTTGACTGATGACCAAAAAAGTTTTGGATATTTTGTGACATAAATCTTAATGACCAACGTTGATTATAGTCAATTCAGAAACATAAACTCTAACTAAATTCGGATTCATTCTTTATTGATAAATTACAGTTTTAGAATATTTGAGTTCACTGCTCACAAATTATCCCAAAATTAAACTGTCTATTATTATAACCGTTGTGTATTATCATCAACTTTTACAATATGATTGTTGTGCCACTGACGAATCTGCTTATATCAAGATCGAGATATCCAAATTAGAACACATTTTGGGCAAAAATGTAAAACTAGTTGATGGTTATCAGCACATTAGATTTACAAAATGAAGAACAAAATGTGTCACCAACACTGAGTAAGAGTAAAGTAGAGTAAATCAGTTGTTGTGAACTTTGTCATAATTATGTTTTATATAAGTTTAAATTTTGAATTTGAAATAGCCAAAACAGTTCAAATAGTCGAGACTAATGCCACTCAGTGCCACCTCGAGCCGTTGTGTTTGTGTGCACGCTGTCAGACCGAGCAGTGATTTGTATGTGCTCTCTGTCATTTGTCTGCCACCAACCACCGAGCTGACTTCTTTCTTTCTGTTTGTTCTACTCGTCATTTGTCTCATCTCGCCTCAAAATGTCAAATGAAAACGAGTTCGTGGCATCTCTGAATCGACTGGAGAATCGAATTGACTCGGACCAACAAGAACTGAAGCGTGATGTTGAGTTATTGATGACTAATTTAATTAATTTGCAATCTGGAATCGACCGACGATATGGCTCGTTGAAGGAAGAAATCAACAGTTTAAAGTCTTCTCACTCTGCTCTCGATCAAATCAACAATGGACTTGCTTTGTTGGTTGCACAAGACAATCGACGCGATTTGGGTGACTTGCCTAGTCGTATTGGTGACATACTTTCTACTATTACTTCGAGATTACATTCAAACGACCATACCACAACATCAACACTCGAATTGGACTCGTCAGAAGTTGGTGATAAAGACACAGCTGAGACTGTGAATTTAGGTGGAAATGAACTTGGCACTGAAGAACGAGGAAATGGCCTCGACACGAATGTCCCGTCTACTTCGACAGCCACCGATGCTAATGTCAACGAATCTATGAGTGGAACCCAACAAGTGAACCGTAATACTCCAAATCTGTCCTCAGTCTCCACAACCAACGACACAAATCAATCAATGAACGAAACTTCGATGCAACAATCAAATGAGACCACTTTGGATGCAAGCAAAATGTTGTGGTGGGATAGTTACATGGAAGTGTACATGGAAGATGAGGACGATTATCACCAAATCGATGTGCCTGAAGGTGGACAAGAAGGCAATGACAACCAAAACGATTCGTTGCAAGAGGGGTCTAACGTAATTAATCAAAGCTTCGAGAACGACAACCAAATTGACCAACAAGTAAACAAAGACGATCAAAACGAATCAAACTCGACCATCAATGTCGACCACGACGAATCACCAACTTCGAAACAGTCTAACACTCGTAAACGAAGAAGTTCTGGCAAATCACTCCTCAGTCAATGTTCTTCACTCGAAAATAGTTTGCCAAGTGCTGAAGTGTCAACTTCTGGTTCGATGACGATGTCGAAGCGAGCTCGAGTGTCTTCTACTTTGAATCGCCGAGAGTCCGCCGAGCAAGTTAGCACTGGTTCAGGAGTTGCATTAAGTGATGAAGATGATTCAAATGGAGGTGGAATTGTCTCGAGTGGAGAAGGCGAAGAAGACTTTGACCAAAGTGAAAACCAAGAAAGTTGGTGGGACAGGGAGACAGAGTTGGGTGATGATGATGAAGGTGGACATTACAAAATTGAGATTCTCAATTTGAAGTGCATCGAGGATGGCTGTAATGCAGAGGTGGCAAGCCGAAACGAGCTGCACCGTCACTTGCGAAATGATCATCTCACCTCATCTCCTTATCGATGTTTGGCAGAAGGATGCTTTGAACGGTTCGAGCAATGGTGAGTGTGATGTTGTGGTGTTGGTTTAATTGATTTGTTTTGTAGGAATGGACATGGTTTAGGAAGACATGTTCAGGTCAATCATTCGAACATCACCACCTGGCAATGTCCTCACTGCGCCAAGACATACAAATCACAGAAATGTTTGTATTATCATCTACATAAGTATCACTTCGAAGGTCAATTCAAGTGTGGCTATGATGGTTGTCACTATGATCGAGTGGCCACACTTCGATCTGAAATAAAGAGTCACCAGAAATCCGTCCATCCCAGTTCAACCATCTACACTTGCCAATTCAACAACTGTGGCAAGTCATTCAACCGAAAGGATAATTTCAATGTTCACCAACGAATCCACACTGGAGTCAAACCTTTCCGTTGTGGATGGACTGGTTGTGCCAAGTCATTCAATCATAAGGACAGTCTCAACGCTCATCAATGGATACACCAAAAAATCAAACCTTTCAAATGTACCTGGAACCGATGTGGCTATGCTGCAACTCAACTGGGCAATATAATCCAACACATCCGCACTCAACATTTCCGTCTCCCAGCAACCCTGAAAGAACAGCGTCAACTCGGCATTGAAGACAATCGCGACCCTCGTGTCTATCTCCTCACCACAACTCACCAATCTGACCACAACTCAACTCACTCTGATGACTCAGACCACTGACCACTCATCACCACATTACACCACTCCATCCCACAACATTCTCCACACAAACCACACATTCAATGTATCGATAATATATCTCAATATTGTGAATTTTCATAATTGTACTAATTAATAAATGACTGCTTCTATTTGTTTGACTTAATTATTTTGGTTCATCGATATGAAATAATTTCAAACCAATTTATAGGAATTGACAAATTGACAATCGTTGAAAAGAAATGTTCAATTGGTCACGAAAGCTCTCATTGGTTTTGTATATGGTGTTGGAATTTTACATTTTCTGGTTTTGTTTCACGGGTTGGCTATTCGCTCGTTCACTGTAGTTTGGTCTGGTTTGTAGTTATTTCTTATTAAATGTGTTTACAGTGTTTACAGTGTTTACATTGCAGACATTAGTTTCCTTTCGATTCGCATTTCCAAATGGACGAACAGATCGATTTAGGTAGTAAAGCTCCAAAGGAAGTCCTCAATATAATTGCTTTGTTGTGTCGAGCACACAATATCGGCATGGACGAATTAGGATTGATTGTGAAGGATCAGAAAAAGTTTGATGTACACGAGACGTGGATGAGCGAACAGATCTCGAGGCAACTTTTGAAGGGCGAGGTAATCATTTCTAGTGAAGACACTCTGGACACGGATTCAGATAAGACACTCGACGAGCTTCTCGGTATTGATGATGATGACGATGAGGATCCTGATTATGATCCATCCCCACCCACAAAAGTTCTGGTCCTTTCATCCGAAGTTCCTGATCACAAGTTCGAGAAGGCTTGGCGTTACTGGACCAAACAAGATAAAGATACAAACGTTCCGATTAACTACGATTGGAAAAGTTTTCTCGGGAAAGGCAAGAAACGGGCTAGGGAAGTGATCGCAAAACGGCACTCTTTCGGTTATGATACACAGTTAAAGAGTGTGATCAGGTGGGCCGAACGAATGCATCAAGGTGTGATTACTATGCGGCAACTAAATCAAAAAGTCTATGAGCAGTTTCTGGATCACCGAGGTCAAAACAAGATCGTCACTGACAGAACTCTCCGACTATGGGCTATGAAGTTGAAGCCAAAGCTGGATTCAACTGTTTGGGCCAATTTTAGTGCTTCTCCATCTTGGTTGCTCAATTTCAAACGCCGGTTCAGCATTGTATCACGCAGCATCGCGCACAAGGTCGGGAAGAATTGGTTTCGTGATGAGGCAAAGAAGGCGCAGTTGCGCGAGAAACATCTAGAGGATGTGAAAGAGATAATGTGGACACAAGATTATGCTCCTCACCAGGTTATCAACATAGACCAATCAAGGTTCGATAAAGAGATGCATGGGCATCGCACGTTGAACATTCGGGGTGCCAAACAAGTGCACGTACGAGTTGGTTCCAAGAATGCGACCACTCATTCTTACATGATCATGCCAATGGTCAGCATGAGTGGACATTTGTTTCCCGATCTGTATGTGAAGAGTTCAGAAACAGTCAACAAGAAGACTGGTTGGGAATTCCCAAAGGGCACCGTGGAACCACCAGGTCTCGTAGCATTTGCGGGTAGTTCTGCCATGATGAACACTCAAGATCTGATAACCTTCTTGAGAAAGGTGTTGTTTCCAGCTTTGCGAAAGGCAAACATATATGTAGAAGAATTTATAAAGAAGTGTCTGCTATTATGTGATTCATGGAGTAGTAACAGGAATGACGACAACTTTACGCAAGTTGAAAGAGACTTTCCAGACATTAAAGTGAAACGAGTTGTCATTCCACCGGGTATCACTGGTACAACCCACCCAGACAGATATTTTACTATACTGAAACTCTTAAAAAGACTAATTTTGTCAACTAATTTTATGAGTCTAATACTATCTAAAAAGGGTCACTTTTAACGCGGTTTTTAGTCATTATAAGAGTTGGTGTTTTTTACTCATTATTGCTCATTATCGCTCTGGCTGCAGTAGCGGCCGGGGTTCTGTTCATATAGTACGTAACTGATTTGCATACACACACCTACAGCACAATTTCATGTTCGTATTAGATAAGAATTTAATAGTAATAACAGCAATTACACAAATAACATATAAATCAAAATATCCACATATACGAATAATTGTCTAGTACAGTCAATAGATCTAAACATACAAACGCATCATAAGGTGTTGGGATTGGGATCAGGATTGCATGATGGTTGACTGAAATCAGGGCCAGCGGGAAGCCATCTTTTCGACCATCGGGCAAAGGTAGCAAGGCCCAGAGAGCGGAATTAAGTTTGGGTGACAGCGCGACAGAAACTTGAAGGCGGTGAGGTAGCGTCCATTGAGTAGCTCAAAGAAAGGAAGATGAATGATTGGCTAGGTTGATTTGCTATTTGGGAGGTTGGTAGTTGGTAGGTTAGTTGAAAATAATTGAAATCAATGGCCGAGTTAACTCAATAGGAGAGAGGAGAGTTTCATCGGTTTACCACAGGTCCCCCAATCGTGAAAAACTAACAAAACAAAGCAAAAACCAAATTAATTTTGAATTAAAACCAAAAATAAAATTTCAAAATTACTTTAGTTGATTAAAGATGAAATATGATAAAACGAATTTGCTATAGAGGAGTTGGATTGATGCAAGTTGACAATTTGAACCAATTTGTGATTTAACACTATTGATGATTGCGTCAGATGATGAATAGTCTCGCACAAATAAATAAGTTGATTTAATTTAAATTTTTAAAAAACATTTCGGTTGATGGTGTTGCGTGATGGGCCAAATGTTTGACAAAAGCTTAAATTATTTTCTTGAATTCAACGATTATTGATCATTAATTAACTGGTAATAAATACACAATACATAGAACAAAATAAAGTATGCAATTGGTCAAACATTTAGGTTCAGAAACAGATAGTTGAAACGAAGTAGCAAGAAAAGATCTCGAAACCAACGGACGATCACAGAACAGAAACACACAGAAAGCGAGAGGGAGAGCGATTGTGAGTGACGGTTGTGTATGCGAGCAGACAGGCAACAGTCGTGTCTAGACAGTGAGAGGGTGCCTCATTTGAATGAGGCACTTGTACGCAAGCGCAGTGAGCTTTGTCAACTCAAAATTTAGATTTGAAATAATGAGCAAAAAAGAGTAATGACAAATAATTAGTAAAAATTACTTGATGAATTGAAAAGAAATATAAAGTGTTAGGCAAAAAATTGCATGACTTTTTAGGACTTCAAAAGTCATGAACTCATTTTAGGATTGGCTGGGCAGCCACTAGATGTATTCTTCTTTCTATTCTTTCTATTCTTCTTTCGACCGTACAAAGTATTTGTTCGCCACATTTCCGATTCACTCGAAATCGAAGATATCCGAATTTGGCAACGAAACAATTATTTCAAACTCCAAGCTTTTGCACACTTTCAATTTCAAGCTCCACTGTTCCAAGACATGATTAAGTACGCCTTTTCAAGTCGGCACTGTAAATTCCTCACCGCGCATATACACGCACTGCTCGCACACGAGCACTCCACTGCTCGTACGTGAGCAATGTCCATTCATGAGCAGAATATTTTGGAGGGTCATTGGAAATGTGCTTGTACATAAGCACTGCTCATATTTAGGCAGTGGGTGCATTTCACATAAGCCAACTTACAAGTAGATATTCTTCCTATTGTATTGGTATGCCTTTCTTTATGATATTGAGAAATAATGGACCGGTGATAAGCCTGTAATAATTCGGGTATTTAGTTCGGACAATTTTCCTTGTATTTAGGCAGGAAAATAGCCGGTTATTTACTCCGGACAGTCAGTCCTGTAATTAGGCAGGACAATTAGTCGGTTATTTTGTCCGGAAAATTGATCAAGTATTTTTTCGGTCAATTTATTTTGATTATTTCAGACAACTAATTAGTTATTATAATGATTCATAAATAATGAATTGCATAAAATCTTAATACCCTCTAGGAATTGTATCGATTGTTAATAATCGATTGTATCGAATGTACTTCTGTTGCAATTTGAATATGTGAAGTGCCTCTTCAAGAGCAAAGGTCAAGAAGGGGGGTACTGCTGCTCTCACTCGCACCAATGTGTTATACTGCAAGTGTGAGAGCATATGAATGCGTAAAGAAATAGACCCCCCTGTCTCACTCGTCTTAACTCGCCCGTGTTGAGAGGGAGAGGAGGGAGAGGCTCTCTGTGTGTTGGCTCAATTTGTCCGTTGGACGATCGTGTTGTGCCTTGTGTTAGTGCAGTTGGCTGACTAGCGCACGGTTCATGTTTGCGTGTATTTCGTTTTTTTATCTTTAATTCGTGATATTTCATTTTAACGATTGATTTTTGATTCAAAAACAACAATGCCTATTACTTTGTGTTAATGAGTAACTAATCAAA
Organism: Rhizoglyphus robini; assembly: GCA_023373905.1. Lineage (NCBI taxonomy): Eukaryota > Metazoa > Arthropoda > Arachnida > Sarcoptiformes > Acaridae > Rhizoglyphus > Rhizoglyphus robini. The sequence goes on from JAKIJQ010000321.1 coordinate 70,193, forward strand.
GTGAAATTAGTAAATGTCCAATGTTTAATTGTGTCCAATCACCCAAGACAACAAACGCGAAATGAAATGTTTTCAAGAAAATTCAACAAGTTGTATCATTCATTCAACAATATTGATCAACATTTTTCAATCTATTGAGATTAAGAAATTTTAATTGAGGAAGTTCAAGGTATATGAGTTCATAATTTGTTAATTTATTTTAAACCTATATTTTTTCATTATTCAGATTGATCGCATCATTGACACATCATTCACTGGTTGCCATTGTTTTTATGTTTTTGAACCAGCTATAGAAGTAAACTCACAACCATAATGTGCCCTTTCACGAATATTCTCGACAAGCTCAGCGTAACCATCAGTCCGAAATATGCACCTGAGAAAGGTCTAGCTGATTGATCATTTCATTTGACTCTTCTTTATTTGAAGCGGAATGTACGAACAGTGTCATCACGCAGCAGAATGCCATCATTCCTGGATTGATTGTGAAAATTGCAGAAAGTCGTTTGAATGCAACTTCGAAGAATACTTTAAGTATCACCTGTGACTCGATCATCAGCTAGTAAACTTGCAAATTGTGTCAACTTTCGTTATTTAATGTTGAAATTTACCTTTAATTGCTAATAAATATAATTTTGATTTTAAATTCAATTAAAATGCATACATTTCATCATTCATGGGTAGAATATTCTGCATGAGCCATAATGCATGCTTCCCGGCAGTGTACTCACTGCTCATATTCGTGCAGTGCTTGTGTGTGAGCATTGAAATTCAAACTTCACATTTCACTGCCCTGCATTGCAAGCACTGACCGCACACGAGCAGTACTACCTCTGTGCGCATATATGGGCAGTGGGGAATTTACAGTGTGGTTACACTTCCGAACGTCCAGCAAAGTTCACCACTCCTGCAGATTATTGCTTTCGCTTTGATGAATTAGATTGTTGCTCGTTTGAGGGTTGCTCAAGTGTGTCCGATTTCAAGTGTGCTCATTGCACCAAGTTTTATTGTTTCGATCATTGTATAGTGAGTAATTTGCATATTAATTGCCAGTAAAGTGTCCAACTTGTCCGACTCGACCGAACAACTCGATTTCATTTCATTTCGTGTTTGGTTCATTTTGGTTTGGTTGTTAGAGATTTAGGTTGAATGGTCGGGTCGGACACGGAGATAATCAGGTAAGTAAAAATAAAAATAAATAGAAATGCATGTCAGGACTAGAACTCACTTACCACTGTATGTTTAACCACAAACTAACCATTTAATCATTTTGGCCAATTTATACTATTTTTCCTGAATAATTAGATTATAAACAATTTGGACAATTTAGGTACATTGGATATCAGAAAGTTCACCATTTGAGGGAATGAACTCTTCCAGCATTGTGATAAATTGATTTTGTGGTAAATTTTTAATTAACACAGTCACTTGTGACAAAGTAATATCAAAAGCTGTCCTTTGTAAATTGTATAATGTACAACTATTGCCCACTAATAACACTGTTAAAGTTAGGGGGCAATTAGTAAAAGACGATACACAACGAAATGTAAGCACAAGTTTTAACAGTAATGTGCGGTACACCACCCATGTCCCCCAAAAATTCAATTCGGTTTCCTAGATCTCCTGGGACTCTGGGATCCAAATTTTTGCTTTGATATGTTTCTAATGTTATCAAGATTAACTGTTTTGAAGGATTTTACTGTACCTGTTGTAGAGTATGACGGGCCCTTGTGAGTTTTTATTAGAACGACTCTGTCTACCACCAAATTGCTGCCTTCAATAGTTAGGGGCAGTAAAGCCCAAAATAAAATGATGACAAAGTTGTTGTAAAGCCAACAGTAGCAAAAATGGCTAATACATTAAGAGTAAAAAACTGGGTGCTCTGCTCCCTTTTGGTCTATTCACAAACAACGTTACCTATTCTGAATACGCCGCCCCGCTGTAATGTGCAAAAGCGTCACTGCAACAATGAAATACTGCTGGTGATGCTGTTGTTGTCACTTTTGAGTTAGTGTTTTGTGTTGATGTTTGCAAATGCGAACTGATTTGATCATTTGTCCTCGGAAAACACCAGAACCTGGCCTAAATTTGCTTCATTCGTGATTGGAATTTCCATCACTACTTCTATTGTGCTGGTGGGTGCTATGACAAAGTTAGCTCACAGCTGACAGTGCTTAGAAAAATGAGCTTGTTTTGGTGTCTTCTTTTGTTTGAGTTTTGTGGATCAACATGAATATTGTGAATTAGCATCATCAACAGGAATGAAAATGATCATCAAACAAAAAACTTTTAACAGAAATTTTCTTGGTTTTACACCAAACCAAACCCAACCAAACACGTCTGAACAGGTTTCAAAACATTGTTAAGAAAACAAAACAATGGCAGAGGCACTACTGTGATTAAGTTCTGCATGGATTTCTTTACTCGTGATTTTATCTCAACATTATTGTTTGGTATCAATAACAAAGCTCATTATGGTAAGCAAGGTAAATCTCAGGAAGTGTTTAAGAATACTAGTCTTGATATGACTGTTGTTTCTAGATTCGTACTCTGTTATACGCCATACTCCGGGTTTGTCATTGTACATTTGATTGTGAAAAGCTTTGAAATTCTCAGTGTATTACTTTCGTTATTAAAGTGTCTTTGTGTTTTATACGGGGTGGGGCAAAACTTTTCGGAGTGGGGTCACAAAACCCTCAAACTTTCTGTTCCACTTCCACTTGTAACTTCCAATTCTCATCGAATCTGCTCTACCCAATATTCACCAGGTGTACTTTATTTGACTGTGAAAAAGTGTGTTTGTCAGAATGTATTTTTTTATTTTTTTATTATTGCATGTAAAATTTGTAAAAAATAAAAACAAACCTCATGCGGGTTGTGTTTCTTGCTTATGATGTTATCTCGACATTATGGGCTCGTGTCGACCATTGTTTGTAGATTCGCTTTCTGCTGTACTCAATACTCAACGTGTGATGTATTTGGTTGTGAAAAGGTTTGTATTTCTCAATGTATTACTTTCAATACTAAAATGATGTCTTTGTGTTTTGTAGATTAACTTTTTGTACAATTCTCATCGAATCCTGTAACCTGCTCAACCCAACGCTTACCAGGTGTACTTTATTTTGGTTGTGAAACCACCAACTGTGGAATGGTTTGTTTGTTCAAATGTATTTTTCCTTGCTAAAATATATTCTTTTCCCTTCTTAGATTACTTTTCTGTTCAATTCGTGAACAATTCAATACTATGTCAACAAATGATTTGTTTTGTATCGTGTTGTATCTTTTTTCGCTTCCTAAATTATTTTTCTGTAAAATTATTAAATCATGTATTTGGTCTACCCAAAATTATTTATTTGTGAAATAGTTTGTATTTCTCAATGTATTGCTTTGGACACTAAAATGTCATTGTTTGCCAGTTTTCAAATATGTGCGTGTTCCATGGATATTATACGTATGCTTCAACTAGAACTAGAAATGGCTTGTTTGGATTTTAAACAAAGTAATTTGTATTTATTTTGATTTTGAATGCATAATTGACTTATTGATTTATTTATGTGAAAATGTATTGAGTCATTGAGAATGTAATCAAACTTGATTTTTATTGGATTAGTGAGCACTTAAAAGTGGGTTTGTGATTTTTCACTGAAGTTACCACCCCTATAGCAAAAATGATAAAAACCTGTTGGATAAAATCATAGATTTTTACTGAAACTGAGTTTTTAATTAGCGCTCAGAAATGAAATAAACTTGAATGCGCTCAAAAATGAAATAAACTTGAATGCGCTCAGAAAGGAATAAAACTTGAATTAATCCTTTGTTTGGTTGATTTTTCTATTAAAAACTCAGAGAGCCAGCAATTCGATTCAGTGAGAGTTAACATAGGTTTCATTTAGTAACCTTAAGTGCCAAAAACACAGTTCAACAGGGAATCTATTAAAAATTTGCAAATTGTTGCCACTTATAAATAAACTGACAGTTGTGAATTATTTCTTGAAAGTTTTAAGTTGTCAATGCACAGATGGCTTTCTACGGGCTAATAACTTCCTTTGAACTTGAATGAAACGACAGATGCTTTATTGGGGTCATGATACAGAAGTTCTTGAGGTTATTACTGAATTTGGTTCAAATATTAAGTGAAGCAGAAATGAATTATTTTAGCAATATCACGTGTATATATAATGAATTGTAAATATGAAATTTTGAGCTTTTGATTGCTACAGAATAATAACGAAAAAAATTGTCGGAACATTTTGAGAACAATTGTCTTTATAGTGACTCAGAGTTGAGTTTTTGAGATTATCGTTAATTTCTAATACAGGCTTCATTGTCCATTAGGGTAAAACCAAGCAATCAAAAGAATCGCATGAACCTGATAGCAAAAAAGTTATCTTGGCTTAAGAACGCCATCACCAAGATCAACATCGCCATTGAACTGAATTTAGTCCTAACAAAAGAGAACAAACAAACCGATTTTGTCGAATCGCTGGCTCTCTGAGTTTTTAATAGAAAAATCAACCAAACAAAGGATTAATTCAAGTTTTATTCATTTTTGAGCGCATTCAAGTTTTATTCATTTCTGAGCGCATTCAAGTTTATTTCATTTCTGAGCGCTAATTAAAAACTCAGTATCAGTAAAAATCTATGATTTTATCCAACAGGATGTGTTCAATTGGTCACAAGAACTTTTTTAAATTGGTTTTGATGAATTATGATTGAATGAACGCATCAAATTAATGCTTCTGAAAAATCAAACTTTCACAATAACCCTGAAAGACATTGAGCAATATGAACAAATCGAAAGCATCTCCCGTTTGTCGATTCTATCTCTCGACTGACTTAAAGTCCCAAATATTCGAAACAATCCATCAACTCCATCTCAAGTTCATCTCCACTAGCTTTCACAGGTACCAATCATTTTGCATTGAATCATTCAATTAACCAACTCTCACAATTTCCTCTTTTTAGTATGCCAGAGCACACTTTGTTTCAATCAAACGAAAACCCGAAACTTTCTATTCACATGCCTTGGCAACATTACTCTTTGTTTTGAGTGCATCAAACCAATTGCCAAATTTCCCAAGTATATAGTCAAATCAAGTCAAATCCTAAAATAAATATCGCATTTTAAAAGTTAATTAATTTGTGTAATTACCTACGAGTTATAAAGATGTATCCAGATTGACGAAACCAAAATGACCATTTACATGTACCCAATGAGAAACGCTAGAGAATCTTTGACATAATAACAGTGACACTTTATTGTTGTCATTTATTATTACAAGTGAATTTGTAATCTTGTTCAATTACATTAGTTGAAAATTAACATCATTTTTATTAAAGTGTAGTACATTTATATTGAATAGATTTGGATTGTGATTTTAGGTAGTGAAAATACAAAGAGTGAGACTATTGATTAATTAGAGAATAGGGTGAAAAGGTTAGAATATGTGTAATATGTTGAAATGTTAATTAGAAGAGATCAAATGCTTGTGCAAATAGACGAAATTATCCAAATGTTGTGCGATTTCAGTGCGAACCCGTTTGACCCGTTTCGTCTATTATTAGTTGGTTTCACTTTGAGAATAATCCAATCCTTGCTAAAGTCGACCAAACCATTAAAAGTGCTGGACAAATCGGGATCGGGAATGTTTTTATCTTTTGACTCAATCATGATGGACCTCTTCTCACGACAGATGTCTTCGGCCAGTCCCTGCCACCGAGTGCACACACCTCGAATGCCAATCAACTTGTGAATCTCCAATTTGCCAAAAACATATCGCAACATTTCGTTAGGCAGCGAATTGATCATTTTCTTTTGAATCAACATGTTCGGGCTTGGCAACATATCGTCACTTGGTGCTGTCGGTACTTGAGACACCTTCACTCGTTTCTTCACATTCTTGTCGCGCACAGTGGCCATTATCAATCGGATTTGGGATGATTAGAATGTGCAAAAGTCAAAGCAAAAAAAGAGAACGACAGAAAATGTTCACTAATAAAACATCGAGTGTGAACTACACACCAAATGATTGAGCCACTGTGAAATAGCCAAAACAGTTCAAATAGCCGTGACTAATGCCACTCACAGTCAGTGCCACCTCGAGCCGTTGTGTTTGTGTGCACGCTGTCAGACCGAGCAGTGATTTGTATGTGCTCTCTGTCATTTGTCTGCCACCAACCACCGAGCTGACTTCTTTCTTTCTGTTTGTTCTGTTGCGTAAAAGTAGTTTATTCGAAACTAGACAAGGTCGATGACGTTTCAGTAACTGGGAGAAAGTTGGGACTGCGAGTCTCCAAGGATTCCTCTTGTATATGAGCCACCAACGGTAGTACCAAGACTTGCTCTTGTAGACAGGAAGTGAGAGCTTGTCAGGACTTCAGGTAGACGACCTGGAAGATAGCAGGGACGGGTTAGATGGGAGAAACAGGAGAGGTAACTGGTCAGATGCACGTACTCGGCATTCGATAAGCGGAGGCTCCATCCTTCAGGTCTTTTATAGTGAGGGAGGCAATAGTGCAAGTTCACTGTTCGATCTGGTTCGATGTTTGACTATGTTGACGTCAAGTGACTGGTTGATGTTCGACTTCACAATGACTAAGCAGAACCATTGACCAGCAGTGCATAGAGGGAGCCACTACTCAACACACCTAATCATCTATTTCAACACACCCCCTGATTAGGTGATGTCTGAATTCCAAGGAGTTGATTAGAATCGCGAGTTGAAGAGGACACCTTGGTCAGTCCATCAGCAAGTTGTTCCCGGGTTGGCGTCCACTGTACGTCGATGTACCCCTTCAGGATGTAGTCTTGTAAGGCATGCAGTTTGGTATCAATATGCTTTGCCATTGAGTTGTTCTTCTGATTTGTGGCTACTTGCATAGTTGGTTGGTTGTCCTCATAGATTACAGTCGGATACTGAACAGGAATAGACAACTCCTCCAGGAGGTTTTGCAGCCAGAGGACTTCATTGGTAGCTGCAGCAAGTGCAATGTATTCAGCTTCAGTAGTGGAAGTGCTAACCGTCTTTTGTTTCTTACTGAACCAGTGTACCGAGCTTCCGCAAAGCCGGAATACTGCCCCTGATTGGGATCTTCGATCTCCATTAGGTGCAAAGTTGGCATCTACGTAGGCAATCAAGTTGGATGTGTCTAGTTCTCCTAGATGCAGCTTCTTATTCTTGGTTGTTTGAAGATAATTGAGGACTTTCTTGCAAAACTTGAATAGTCTGTGTGACGGCCGATGAAGATGTCTCGACAGAAGACTAACCGCAATAGAGATGTCTGGTCGGGTCATGTTGGCAATGTACAGCAACCCACCGATGATGCTTCTTACAGGCATTGACTCATCAACAGGATCTTTCTCTAGTTCGAGGTTCTCGAGGGAAGGTAAAGATTTCTCTGGAGTGGCGTTAGCGATCCCAAAGCGTTCGGCCAGATCATCAATATACATTTCCTGGGACATGGTCATTTGTTTTTGGTCTTGACTTCTCTCGAATTCAACTCCCAGAAAACGTCCAATCGGTCCCATATCTCGAATCTCCAGAGGTTCTTTCAATTGTTTCTTGATCTCCTCGATAGTTTGGAGATCATCGGCAAATATTAGTATGTCATCGACATACACCAACAGATAACTGATGTTCTTGCCATCTTTTCGAACGTAAATGCATCGTTCAGACTTGGTCGGGAAGAAGCCCATCTTGGCAAATATTGAGTTCATTTTCTTAAACCAACACTTTGGTGCCTGCTTCAGTCCATAAAGTGATTTCTTTAGTTTCCACACCTTCCTTGGTTCGGCATAACCAGGTGGTGGTTTGACGTAGATCTCCTTATCGATGTCACCATTTAGAAAAGCAGTCTTGATATCCACCTGATGTACATTCAGCTTAAGTCGTCCAGCGAGTGTCAGTAATGTTCTGATCGAGGCAAATGACACCACCGGTGAGAAGGTTTCCTCGTAATCAATTCCCTTCTTTTGACAAAAACCTCGGGCGACTAGTCTGGCCTTGAATCTCTCGATTAGACCATTTGCTTTCCTTTTTATGTCGAAGACCCATTTTGTGGTGATCGGTTTCTTTGCTGAATCCTCATCGACAATCTCAAACACATCATGTTCCAAGAGTGACTTAATCTCTTCGTTGGTAGCACCTTGCCAGTACTGGGAAAAACGAGTATCACTCATGGCTTCATCGTAAGTTGCTGGAACCTTTACTTCTTTTGAATGGAGTAGTTTCAGGTCAGTGGTAATCAGAGCCCAATCGCCGTATCTTTGGGGTGGCACACCAAAATTTTCCCGAGTTGAACGACGTCCAGTTTTTGGTTCACTGGAATTTGTTTCATTTGAGTTAGTTTCCTTCACAGTTGAATTTTCCTCAGCTTGCGGTTGGCCATTGATTACTTGAGGCGAATCAGGAGATTGCAAATCATCCTCAGAGTACCCTGGTTCGGTCTTGTTTGGTAAGTTGAGAACTGTCTCAGCATCAAAGTACTCTTCAATATCATCGTCTTCTTCATAGAATAATCCTTCGGATGACTCGACCCCCGGTTTGGATGCTTCTTCATCTGAAATACTCTTGGGATTGGTCTCCTTTGTTAGCTGTTCGGTTTGTTGTGATTCGGAATTCTTGTTAATCACCACCGATCCACCACCATTATGGTCATCGTTGTCATCTGCGTCAGTATTGTCGGAGTTGTCATCGGTACATGGGATTCTCGTGGAGAGTACTGCTGGAGAATTCACACCCCCTGATGAGTGAATAATAATTTCGGGTACTTGGTAGTTACTAATCAGTTCTTCAGGAAAAACACAAGTTGATCTGCAGTCTTCTTTCTCCTTGCAATGACAATCATCATTTCGGATTTTCTTCTCACAGAAATGGAATACTCCATCAATGATCTTGACATTTCTCTCCTGAACAATGTGACCAGTATCAGGGTTCAGAAGAAGGTATGCATCGGCATCTGGGGCATATCCGACGAATACCATTTTCTCTGACGTTGGATCGAATTTGTCCCTTAATTTCTTCTCATGATGAATCCATCGGTAGGCCACAGATCCGAACACATGAAGTTTGTCAATTTCAACATCTTTACGAGGAAACAGCACTTTGAATGGAATCTGATCATTTAGTGATGCGTGTGGCCACCGATTTGAGAGGTAGACTGCCGTTTTCAGAGCCAGTGGCCAATAACGTGCAGGAATGCAGCTGTCAAACATCAATGCGCGAGCAATGGTGACCACCTTCTGAATTGCTCTCTCAGCTGAGCCATTCTGTTGATGACAGAAAGGTACCGAGTGTTGGATCTGGATTCCTTGTTCAGTAAGGTATTCGCCGAAGTAGCCAGAGAATTCGCCTCCGTTATCACTGCGAACGTGTTTGATTTTCTTGTCGAGTTCATTTTCAATTTGAGACTTGAACCTCTTGAACACATCAAGCACTTCAAGGGAGGACTTTCCCTTCAGCACGAACACCTCGATGTACTTGGAGAAACCATCCACAAAGATGACAAAGTATCTGCTCCCATCATAACCAAGTGTCCTCATCTGTCCACAGAGATCAGTGTGGATGAGTTCAAGTGGTTCCGTTTGACGATTGTTAGATTGGTGGTAGGGAGACTGATGAAGCTTAGTTCTTAAACAGGTTTCGCAGTTCTCTGGATGAACTAGTTCGAGTTCGGGAAAGAGCTTCTTGAGAGTTGCCATTTTCTCAGCACCAGGATGCCCAAACTTGCTGTGCCAGTCTGACTTGTTTACGATCAATGCTGAATCATTGTTCCTGGTTATTGGGTCACTGGATTCAATATATCGGTACAGATTGTTGATCAACTTTGCTCGCAAATACACTTGATTATTCTTGAAGACAATTGCTTCCTGATTGTCAAATAGTACTTTGAAACCGTTTGAGGTTAGCTGACTCACGGAGATTAAATTTTCTTCAAATGAGGGAGCTATGTGAACATTTGTAAGCTTTAATTTACGGGATCCAGTGTGAAGGAAAGTATTGCCAGCCTGATAGATCTTGCACATTGATCCGTCAGCCAGGACTACTGAGGAGTTGTTGATTTCACGAATATCCGCCAGATTCTGATCAGTAGTAGAATAGTTCTGGGTAGCAGCCGAGTCTAGTATCCAAGTGGCAAAAGCACGAGACACATACTGATCAGTAGTTTTATTGACATCATTAATAGCCCGCTCATTGCAGTTTGAAATACTGTGGCCAGACTTGTGACAATAAAAGCAAGCTTTGTTGGCTATGTCCTTGGCACGTTGAGCTTCTTTGACGGAATCCATTCGAGGTTTCTTAAAACGAGAGACAAAGGCCGAATTTCCTTGTTTCATCTTTCGGCATTTATCCTTGATCTTCTCAAGAGCTTCCTCCACCGAGTGGGAACCATAAGCAAGAGTGTCCTTGAAGGATAGCCATTCCGAACCATCCGGAAGAGTGTCAGCAAGTAGACCTAGATGCTTGTCTTTGTCAAAAATAGCTCCACCACCAATGAGATTCTGGATTTTTCTTTCCACCAAGTCAAGGTGCTCAGTTACCGACTTGTCGTCAAATTTGTCAAGTTTGGTGGACTTGATGTCTTGTTCGAGTCGGGAGAGTCGGGCATAGCACATGGTTCCAAACTTAGTTCGAAGGTTCTCCATTGCTTCGAATGCTACAAATGACGAACCAAGGCTTGGCTGAAGTTTATCTGGAACAGCCTTCAGAATCTTGCACATAGCCATACGGTTCATGGGATGATCCTTAGGATAGGCTTTGTTGATAGCATCATTAATGCCCTCTCTTTCAAGAGTGGTCGAGATCATGAAGAACCAGGTGTTGAAGTTGTACTGGTCGAGCAGGGGAGTCGAGTTGTCACCGATGACACGGACTTGATTAGCGGGCTGGTTACGAGTATCGTCAGGAGAAATATACTGGTTGACTGGAGTCAAGTCAGAAAACCGGGCGGGATCCTGACCGGGACGGGAGCGGAGATGCAGGATGTACACGACCAGGACAGTGAGAATGATGATGTAGATCACCGTGGACTCTTCTGGCAGTACTGGACGGATGAAGTCCAACAGGGCCCAGCCTAGAGACAGGAGTAGAGACATCGGGCTCTGGTTCTTCGTACGAGGAGCTTGGGACTGCAGGTCACCAAAAATTCCTTCAGGACACGAACTTGCTAGAGTAGGCGTAGGTCTTGGTTCTTGACAAGGCACAACCTTGCAAATCAGCTCAGAGAGTCGTGCTGATAACGTGTTGCGTAAAAGTAGTTTATTCGAAACTAGACAAGGTCGATGACGTTTCAGTAACTGGGAGAAAGTTGGGACTGCGAGTCTCCAAGGATTCCTCTTGTATATGAGCCACCAACGGTAGTACCAAGACTTGCTCTTGTAGACAGGAAGTGAGAGCTTGTCAGGACTTCAGGTAGACGACCTGGAAGATAGCAGGGACGGGTTAGATGGGAGAAACAGGAGAGGTAACTGGTCAGATGCACGTACTTGGCATTCGATAAGCGGAGGCTCCATCCTTCAGGTCTTTTATAGTGAGAGAGGCAATAGTGCAAGTTCACTGTTCGATCTGGTTCGATGTTTGACTATGTTGACGTCAAGTGACTGATTGATGTTCGACTTCACAATGACTAAGCAGAACCATTGACCAGCAGTGCATAGAGGGAGCCACTACTCAACACACCTAATCATCTATTTCAACATGTTCTACTCGTCATTTGTCTCATCTCGCCTAACAATGTCAAACGAAAACGAGTTCATGGCATCTGTGAATCGACTCGAGAATCGAATTGACTCGAACCAGCAAGAACTGAAGCGTGATGTTGAGTTATTGATGAATAATTTAATTAATTTGCAATCTGGAATCGACCGACGATATGGCTCGTTGAGGGAAGAAATCAACAGTCTGAAGTCTCCTCACTTTGCTCTCGATCAAATCAACAATGGACTTGCTTTGTTGGTTGCAAAAGACAATCGATTCGATTTGGGTGACTTGCCTAGTCGTATTGGTGACATACTTTGGATGCAAGCAAAATGTTGTGGTGGGATAGTTACATGGAAGTGTACATGGAAGATGAGGACGATTATCACCAAATCGATGTACCTGAAGGTGCACAAGAAGGCAATGACAACCAAAACGAATCTTTGCACGAGGAGTCAATTGGGAATAATCAAAGCTTCGGGAACGACAACCAAATTGAACAACAGGTGAACAAAGACGATCAAAACGAATCAAACTCGACCATCAATGTCGACCACAACGAATCACCAACTTTGCAACAGTCTAACACTCGTAAACGAAGACGTTCTGGCAAATCACTTGCCACCGAATGTTCACTTGAAAATAGTTTGCCATTTGCTGAAGTGTCCACTTCTGGTTCGATGACGATGTCGAAGCGTACTCGAGTGTCTTCTACTTTGAATCGCCGAGAGTCCGTCGAGCAAGTGAACACTCAATCAGGAGTTGATTCAAGTGACGAAGATGATCAAAATGGAGGTGAAATTGACTCGAGTGAAGAAGGAGAAGAAGACGTCGGACAAAGTGAAGACGAAGAAAGGTCATTGTACAGTGAGACAGAGTTGGGCGAAGAAAAGAAAGGACATTACAGGATTAAGATTCTCAAATTGAAGTGCATTGAGGAGAATTGCAATGCTGAGGTTGCAAGCAGAGACGAGTTACACCGTCACATGCGAAATGATCATCTCACATCTGCTCCTTATCGATGTTTGGCTGAAGGATGCTTTGAACGGTTTGAGCAATGGTGAGTGTGATGTTGTGGTGTTGACTTGGTTTAATTGATTTGTTTTATAGGGGTTGGGATGGTCTAGGTAATCATGTTCGGGACAATCATTCGAACATCTCCAGTTGGCCATGTCCTCACTGCACCAAGACATTCAAGTCTCAGAAACTTTTGTATGTCCATCTCCATTTCTATCACTTCGAAGGTCATTTCAAGTGTGGCTATGATGGTTGTCACGATGATCGAGTGGCTACACTTCGATATGAAATAAAGAGTCATCAGCATTCAGTCCATCCCAAGACAACCATTTCCCAAGTCCACACTTGCCAATTTATCAACTGTGGCAAGTCATTCAACCAAAAGGGCAATCTCAAAGTTCACCAACGAATCCACACTGGAGTCAAACCTTTCCGTTGTGGATGGACTGGTTGTGACAAGTCATTCAATTATAAGGACAGTCTCAACGCTCATCAACGAATTCACCAAAAAGTGAAACCTTACAAATGTACATGGAACCAATGTAACTATGCTGCAACACAATTGGGCAATGTAATCACACACATCCGCATGAAACATTTCCTTCTCCCGCGAACCCAGACCGAACAGCGTCAACGCGGCATTGAAGACAATCGCGACCTTCACGACTATTTCCTCAACACAACTCACGAATCTGACCACAACTCAACCGACTTTGATGACCCAAGCCACTAACTACTCATCACCACATTACACCACTTCATCCCACAACATTCTCCATACAGACCACACATTCAATGTATCGATAATATATCTCACTATTTGGAATTATCATAATTGTACTAATTAATAAATGACTGTTTGATTTGTTTGACTGTGGATAAACTCAAACCAAATTAAAAGATTTGACAAATTGACAATCATTGAAAAGAAACGTTCAATAAGTCACGAGAGCTCTCATTAGTTTTGTATGAATTATGATTGAATGAACGCATCAAATCAATGCTTCTTAAAAATCAAACTTTCACTATAACCCTGAAAGGCATCGAGAAATATGAACAAATCGAAAGTTTCTCTACTTTGTATAAACTAAGCATAACTTTGTGTCAAGTGGCTGTACAATCAAGTTGTCGATGGTGCCAGTGAGAGTCAAGTCCCTTTCGCCACCCTCAATCTACAGATCGCAGTGCCCTACTCAAACTCTCCTTTGATCTATTGTCCGTCAGCATTGAATGTCGTCTGTACACCGAACCATTCACCGCCAAATTATTTCGTCTCGTAAGTTGTCCCAATCTGATTCTATGTCTCGACTTTGTCTCAATGTCAAGTGTTCGAAACAATCCATCAACTCCATCTCAAGTTCAACTTCACTAACTTTCACATGTACCAATCATTTTGCATTGAATCATTCAATTTCCCAACTCTCACAATTGAAAAAAAATATTTAATTCTGTCAATAGTATTGCCAAAATTTCTCATGATTTTTCATGCTGCTTTGTGTCACATTTCTTTTTTATCTCACTTTTCTTGGCCAAACTCAATTTGAGTTCACCACGAAGCTGTTTGGTTAGTGTAGAAACAAATCATTTGTGAGTGATGTGTTTATTGATGAATGGCTATTTTATATTGAAGTGAATTTGTAATATTATTCAATAATTGTGTACATTTACTCGAATCACATGAGTTGACAATTAACGGATATTTATTGACATTTAAAGTGTTGCACATTTATATTGTACAAATTGTGGTTGGTAATGAAAATACAAAGAGTGAGACTATTGATTAATGAAAGGATACAAAAGTTGTGAATGTGTCATTAATGTGAAATTATTTAGAAGCAATCACATGCTTGCGCAAGTTGACGAAATGAGCCAAATGCTGTGCGATTGCAGTGCGAACCTGTTTAGTTCGATGTTTGATGGTGAGTTGTTGCAGATTCGGGAAAACAAATGCCAAAATTCGACAAAATTGGTCTCCGTCAAATGGTTGGCCATCAATCAGGAATGTAAAGTTTGTAATCGCCAGAATATGAACTGAACTCACAACAGTCGACAAGTTGGATCGAGCCAGTGCGGGCAAATCGAACTTGAAAGAATGAATCGATAGTTGAGTTAGCCTGCACAGTCGAGCAAGGTCGGAAATGGCTTCTGCATTGAAATTCTGAAATAATAGAAAGCAAATATAATAATTACAATCATGAGAATGAATTACTTTTACCTTGTAAAAAATTTGGATGTCCAACATTTGAAGTGAACAAAAATTAGCGCAAATAGAGGACAAAACGTCACCTTCGGATGCATTCACTCCCAAATGAGTGAGGCCTTTCACAAATGGAGCATTCAGTTTGAGAAATTGAGTGATTTGTTTGAGTCTTATAAATAGAAGCCAACGGAGACTAGTACAATTCTTTCCTAGAAAAGGAATACGGACTGCCGACTTAGCATCAGCGCCCTGTAGCGGCAGTTTTAGAACTAAAATCTGAACGGGAGTCGAATGCACTGTCAAAGGTACAAAACGGGAGAAATTTTGACTAATTTGGCATATTCTCTTAAATCTCATCGCGAATAACCATTATTGTTACATATATCGATGACCCAATGCTATTCCAATAACATACCCGTTTTTGACCATGATTTCCACTTAAACGGAAGAGTAAATACTCAAAAATGTAAAAAACGCGCCTTTGACAATGCATTTGACTCCCGTTTAGGCTTTTAATTCGTAATTTTGCCGCCGCACTAAATCTGCTTGCAAGTGGCGCTGCTGTCGGCGCAGATTTTGCGATCGGCAGTCCGTATTGCGACAATTTGCTGGTCCATAATCCAATCTTCAATAGAAAAGGTGCAGTGCTCCAAACGAGTTAGAAAATCCAACTTATATTTCGGCTCAAGAGGATCGCCAAGTGCAAATCGCTTGAGATTGGTCAAATTGTTGACGTGATTGAATAATTCAGCGTTACGAGTTTTCACAATGAAATTGTCCGCGGTGAAATTGGTAGATTTTGGAACATAAAAACCTAGAGTAACGAGAGTTGATGACCATTTATCGAGCAAAGTGAACAGATTGTCAGCAGTATCTATGGTGCGTTGGAGAGACATATTCAACATGAGATTTTCCACTTGGGGGAATAGTTTTCCCAAAACTGTGCACAAATCAGCGGACAACTCAATTAAATTTCGTCTTTTTTCAGTTGGTTTCACTTTGAAAATAATCCAATCCTTACTAAAGTCCACCAAGCCATTAAAATAGCCAGACAAGTCAGGATCGGGAATGTTTTTATCTTTTGACTCAATCACAATGGACCTCTTCTCACGACAGATGTCTTCGGCTAGTCCCTGCCACCGAGAGCACACACCTCGAATGCCAATCAATTTGTGCATCTCCAATTTGACAAAAACGTATCGCAACATTTCGTTAGGCAGTGAATTAATCATTTTCTTTTGAGTCAACATGTTCGGGCTTGGCAACATATCGTCACTTGGTGCGGTCGGCACTTGAGGCACCTTCAGTCGTTTCTTCACATTCTTGTCGCGCACAGTGGCCATTATCAACCGGATTTGGGACGATAGTGATGGACAAAGTAAAAGCAAAATAGAAGAGAACGACAGAAAATGTTCACCAGTCTAACAAAGCACCGAGTGTGGACTACCGAGCACACTGTGTCAACACAACAAAACACTACAGGCACAGCGCCGTTCATACAGGACGTGCCATGTTTTGTATATATAAATTACAATTTAAAATGTCATAAATTGACATTCTCAAACCAACTCAAACAGTCCGAACTCCACCCTCAATCCAAAAACATACTCCAAATAAGCTTTCATTGAAAGTAAGTTTAATAAAAGTGTTGAGTACAGAAAATATATTAAAGATAAGAGACAGTAAATTAATTAAAGTAATTACTATTGGTGATGTGTTTACTTGTTCATGTTGAATGTGATTTGTGTTTGAAATGAAGAGTAAATTAAAAAGTTTCAATCTTGTGTTTGCATAGGTTCGAGAAACGATCCAGGTGCTGTTCAATTTCGTGTCGCAGCTCGTTACGTCTTGCATTGGCCACTTTAAAACTCAAATGCAATTCGATCAAGTTAGGAAATAAGACTGGCAGGACACGAGTGATTTGATCCGCACTGATGGGGACATCATCGATATAAACCCAAAGTTTGCAAGTCAACACAGAAGTAAGCGAAGTAAGTCGTAAAACTGATTGTTCCAACTCGGAGAAGGATATTTCGCTGAAGTTCAGTTCAAGATTGGTCATGTGGATCAGTTTACCAAGTTCTTCAAGTGCAGTTGGTGTCAATTTAAGTAAATAAGACTGTTTAAATAATATAAAATATAGTTAATACATAAAACATTAGACACAAATTTTCACATACCGCAGAATTAAACTCCAAGTGTTGTAATAAATTTGCGTGCTCACTGAGCAGGTGCACAACTCGGCCAGACTCTTCACTTGTACCACAAATGTACATTCGTAAACGGGTGACATTGGCCAACCAGTTCGGATTGACGGTGGGCCACTGAAGAACTTGCTCATAAACAAACGGAACATAATGCCCAAAATTGACACGAACACAGCCTTGCCCAAAATGTGGAATTGCTTGAAGGAAATCATAATTGTCACCAAATACAGAAGTGTAATTGTATGAAAAGTGTTCCAATTTGGACAAGGCAGGTGACAGTTGTGCCACACTTGATCCATTCAGGTCGAGCTGTTTCAACGAGTCCAGTGATTTGATGTAAACTTGTAAACTGCTGTCTGGACGATCTGTAGAAATGTAAATGATAGGTTATAAGGAAAATTAAAATGAAACTATTTACTATAACAGTCATAATAACTACAATCAATAGACAGTTGCTCGATGCTGGCAAACATATTCAGAAATGAACTCAAACATTCAGATGGTGTTTTGGTGCTCAAAAAGAGACATGTGAAATTCTTGAAATTTGCAAATCCAAAAAATCTTTCTTTAAAAGATTGAAAGTAATATGCTTCGAATGATACTGTCTTGGGATGAAAATAGACAAACAACGATTTCTTCAGTCGACAGTAGTCCTCAACAATCGCTCTCCACTTTGTTGACACCAATCTCAACCGAATCAACTTCTTCACATCAACATCAAGTCTCAACTTGGCCATAATCAGTTGCATCATTTCGTTTGGTAGACGGTTGATAGGTCCATCGCCAGTACAGGTAGAATCCACTTGGAGCTGTCCAAACGAGGTAGTGAGTGAGCTGATCGATGAATGCACGGAGTCGATAGTAGTAGGTTGGTTGGTGTTGTGATCCATTTGAATCGAAATTCGAGTTGAGGTGGTGAAAGAAATGAGACCAAATCAAAAGACAAATGAAAACAGTTTTGTCACTCAACACTAAAACAATATTTGTGTTACACAAAACTACAGGCACAGCGCCGTTCACATAGAACGTGTCGTGTTTTGTATAATTTACAATTGTAATTTACATTCTTCTGTGATTAATTACGAATCATTAAATATTTAAATATTTTGACATTTGCATTAATTAGCAAAAAGTACATTATAATTACTAAGAAAATGTTTAGGAATATGAATATCTCAATTTATGAAAATTTAAATATAACATCTGAACCAGCATTTTACTTCATTTGAAAAGTTTGGTTCCGTTTCACAAAATGAAGTGAACTTTTCTTTTTGTTGGTTTGATTCTTTTGTCTTTCATTAATCTAGTGTTCGAGTACATTCGTTTTATTGTGTCATTTGGCAACATTTGGCATGTCAAAAAGTATGTGTTTGCATATCTGCACACTATTGAGCAAATCAGCATTCGGCACAATCGAAATGAATTGAGAAAAATCAACTTTTTGGCTGTGTTTGTGTGTGCATTCTTTTGTCAACGTTTGTATGTGATTTTGAATGTGCCAATGTCGAGAGTGGACCAAATGGCGCACTTTGAGTTGATCACAATTTGTGGCTTACACACCGACACTCAACTCATCATTCTGTTTGTTTGCACATTTGTCATTTATGGGCTCTATCTGCTCTATTTCGCATACAACACACCAAAGTACTCTCAAATATTGTTGTTGATTCAAGAAATACTATTCTCAAGTTGTTCAAATGCAATTCATCGCACAGTGCGAAAAGCAATACTCACTTACTATATTCAATTAATGAGATATTTTGTTGTATTTATTTGTAAAAAGAAACTTTTATTTAAAAGTATTTGTCTTATGTTTTATTATATAGATTCGATATATTGTGTGATATTAATTATGCATTGGAACCAAATTTTGGTCAATTGGGACGAATATGATCTAGGTTCAGTGTCAGGCTTGGCAAATATTGCAATGATGCATTCATTAATGCTTGCCACATTTATCTGTGTATCGTATGCACGAATATGCATAATTTTCGCGATTTTGTTAGCCACATTTAGCGGTTACGCTTTTTGTACATTCAAACACTTGAATCTGTTCCTAGACAAACGAGTCTCGGACAAGAAGCTCACCAATTTCTGCACTGGTCACACCGCAGTACTATCACAAGTTCTGACCTTCAACCAAATGGCCCAGACAATATTTCTCTATTTTCCAGCTATTAATTTTCCCATCAACGCCTACCTGGTGATTGGACTGTTGGCTGGACGGTACAATTTGCAGTCCTCAGTTCATGTGCTGGTGCAGCAGCAATTGCTGGTGAATGTTGTGTTTCACTGGTTGGGCGTGATGTACACCAGAAAGATTCACTCGTGCACCAAACGACTTTTACATTTGGCTGGTGCACAGATGTACTGCACAAATGTTCCGACAAAGAACAATCCGTTCCTTCACAATATCAAACTGCACCTGTACATTGCTCGGTTTTATATCAAGAAGCGCTATGGCATCACTTATGGATCATTTGGTTTGATTAAAATGGCCAATTTTGTTAACAGTCGCATGACTAAAGTGGTTTGGTATGAGCCCATTACCAAAGGGTCAGATTTGACCCGAAATAAGCAAAATATTTTTTTAAATACAAGCTTTTGGTCTTTGGTGTTAATTTAAAGTCTACTTTTTGGCAAAATATGTTATCTTGATAACACACAATCGTTTGAGATAAGATTCATGCCAAAATTTGCCTGTAGGGGGCAATAGTTGTCACGTATTCAGAAAATTTTGCAAAATGGACTATCAGATTACCTGTTTCTCGTTATCAGAAAATTCTGCAAAAAAATATATTTGATACACAGGTAACCAAAGATGATACCCTTAAAATTTGATAAGAATCGGCCAAGAGATAACGGAGTTATAAATGTTTAAAGTCTAAAGTCAAAATAGCCATATCTCCGTAATCTGATAAGATTTTTTCAATTTCTTTTTTGTTAAAGTTGTATTAGCCAGAAAAAATCAGCTAGCGAAAAATCCAAGAGAATTCTGATAACCAGTTCAAAGATAACCTTAAAAAAACAACCTTTGGGTCAGATCTGACCGGACTTTGGTAATGCGACTGTTAAGGTAAACATTTGATGATTTGATGTTGAACAAAGCAAAAAAAATCAATCGAATATTTCTTCTTTTAGTTTTGGCTGATATATTTTCAATTCTTAATGAGTTGTTATTCGAAATTGATTTAACAAATCAGACCTTCTTCAATTCAATGAATATTCATTTCCAGCCAGGCCAAGCAAGTGAAATTTAATGATAAATTTTATTTTCAATTCATATTCTCAGATGACGTAAAGTACGCACAGTACAGAATTTAAATACTTTTCCTAGAATTCTTTGCAATATTGTATATTTAATACAATGATAAAAATAAAATAAAAGTGCTTGTAATTAATCACATGACATAATTAAGGACAAGTCAAGAAAATGTCTCGTATGTAGCAAATGTCATACTTATGGTTACGTTAACAATTTTAAAAAATGTTTTTTGGGTATAAATTTTAAAATATCCTTAAAAATTAAGACATTTCTTTGTATTTGACAAAGGTACGAATAAATGTTCAAATTCTTTTTAATAATAAATAATTTTAAATAAAATTTTTACAGTGTAAAGAATATATTATTCTACTCCACCATCTTGAGCCTGATTAGTTCAACTTCAACTATACTATTGAATGACAAATTACAAACGAGCAAGAAAAGAATAGGCAAAATTCATAATCATAAAATGATCTCAATTATGAACCAAAGTAAATCAAGAAAATATTTGCCAATGTTTGTTCCAAGAAGTGTAGTCAAGTACTTACTGCCAAGTTCCAGACATCTTCAAATGTATAAAAGACAGACAAACTTCTAAAACTTCATCCTCAAATCATTCAAAATCAAAAACTGTTGTACTTCGTAATATATGTACAATGTCGAACAAGATGTACTGAAACTGTTTTAAAGTAGGTTCAATTGCGGGTCGGTTTGAATGTGGATTGCATCCTAAAAATGTGATTGCTTTACTATCTTCTTCTGAACAAGTGCTATTGCAAGTGCTTGCACAATAGCAAACACACAATACACAACGTAAGTATAACACACACTCTTATCTAGTACATTAAGAAGAGAGGATAATAATTTAAATTAAACAATCAATTAGTAAATCATCACGAGTGTCCAGTGATAAGATATCTTTACACCTGTGCATATTTCCCAGTCTCAAACATTTAAAATGTATAAAAAGGTCGACCAACTTGTCCACAACTGCATCCCTCAAACTCAATTGATAATGCAATCCAAATTAGTCCTCTTGAGCATTGTCTGTGTCAGTCTTATGGCGAGTCTCATCTCAGCTCACCGTAAACTTGAATGTGCACCTGCAGACTATTGCTCTCGGGTCGTGCCTGTGTGTCCCATTGTGAATGAACATGAATGTCACAGTCGTGGACCCGAGTACCAGGTCCTAGCCAATGCGTCCTTTTGTGGCTGCTGTTCCTTTTGTACTAAAGTTTTGAGTAAGTCTATTTTTATACTAAATCGATTATCGCAAACTAAATTTGAACATTTGTTATAGAGGAAGGTGAAAATTGTTTCTTCTCTACTACCCACCCAGGGGGACCACTGTACCAGGACTGTGCCGATGGTCTTTACTGTGACAATCGAATGTATTACTGCTTTAAGAGTACGAATTCGAAACTTAAGTGGTGATGGGATTGATTCTTAAATTGAAATGACAGATGCACTAATCATTTACTAATTAATTATTGACATTTTGTGTTTCATTCGATTTTTATGAATAAAAAGAATTAACACTAAAAAGAGATCTCTCAGTTGATTCAGGTTGATCTGCAAAAGAGAATTGGAATTGCTAGTGGTGGGAAATGTGATTTACATTACAAATTGTGATTTGTATTATTGCTAAGAACGCATCGATTGAGACAAATAAATGTAGACAGTTGAATTGTGAATTATTTTTGTCTAACATTTGCAATGTTGATGATGATGAAATGTTTGAAAATTAAATTAAAAACGACCAAAGATCAACAACCAAAAAACCATTACATAGCTAACAAGAATTTGTTCATCGTTTATTGGAAGCTTCTCAAAAGGTGCTAATTTAAGTTATTGAATTTAAATTTAATTCGTTTATATTTTGCAGTATCAGTTGTATCATCTGAAAATGATTTGTGAACAATCTCTCATCACTTCATCACATCACTCATCGACGTCGAATCAGTGGTGGACAAGTTCGCTTTAGTCGATACAAATGAGGCCTTCTTTCTCAAACGAAACTGTTTCGACTTTATCTGTGAGAACGCTAAACAAGTCATTCAAACCGAAGGATGGAAGACACTCAAACAAGCTCGACCAGTAATTGCATTTGAACTGTTTGAACGCGTTGTGGAGAAAAAGTTGTGATTTGGTTTTGGTGTACTTTTATTTCATATTTTCGTGCATTGAAGTTTGTTGATAATTTTGCATTTATCCGATGTGCTTGTTTTTACACTTTTCTTAATATACAAATAACCATAAAGCAATTGATAACATTTAACAGAAACCGATGGACATTGTGATCGTTTCTCAACTCTGGCTAACTCACATTTGTAAATTAGATTCTTCATTGAACACTTGTTTCGATGTGTTTCGAGAATCGAATTTCTTTATGATTCCATTGATTTTTTGTATATCTACTTATTTTTATAAATAAAACAAATCTAATCAACATGTACAAATGTGCAAATGCATTATTCTACTATTTTCTTTTTTGGTCATTATCACTGATTTATTTTCACTATTTTGTTGCTTCGTTGTTGTACTCAAATTCACCCGAATTTCAACTACGTAGTATACTATACTGTTGCATGGCCAATTTTATTTGAAACATTCAAATGGCAACCAATGTAGACAATAAACCAATCATTAAACTTTTAAAGTTAGTCTAAACACACTTCAGCCGGAGAAGAAAAACAAATGAGCTTTGCGTACAAAAAACATTGAACAACGGAACATTTCATTCGAATCTATGAAAATAATTTAGTCAACTTTAAAGTTAGTTAATTTAATAAATGTAATAATAAGGGGCTTTTAACAGGTGCATTTAACCAAAGGCAAGTCGCACGCGTAGCTTGAACATTCGAAAGCTAATTTTGTTCCAAATGTTGGCCATCCACTTGACCACACGATACGAACTCGTGGTGCATTTGATAGCATAGCCCAAATAGACAAATTCCACATTGGGGAAAATGGTGCTTAGTTGGAGGTACTTGACGGTCTGGTACGGATTGGTGAACAGATTAGCCACAATCACGAGTTTCAAGTTGGTGACAGACGGCAGTTGAGGAAGATCGATTGGAACTTGATCAAAGTCAAAGTCATGGAAAATATGCATCTAGAGATTGCGAATAAGTTTTAAGCATTGCATGCCAGTAATAGCTTCCATAAATTCGGATCGGCTTTGAATATATCCAAGATCGACTGTGGTAAGGTTGGGTAAGAGTGCCCAATGGTCGCGAGTCAACAGATCGTCGAGACCAAGTTTGAGCATGGTTAGCTTGGACAGAAGTTGAGGTTCACTGAGCAGATCATTTTCTGGTAGAAGCCAAAGAGAGGGCAGTTCGATTTGCTTGAGATCTTGATTCGGTCCAGCGTACCGAACAAGCGATTGTCGTAAAGTGTCGAAATCATTATCCCCAGTGTAGAAGTAGAAATACTCCAACTGGGACAAAATAGTCAAATCTATTGGGTCCTGCATTGAAGAGCATTGCCACCATTTACAGTTGATCGAAAGTTGTCTCAGTGAGGTGATCGTGTTCAGTGAGAGAAGCAGTTGCTTGATTTGCATCTGTCGGTTTTCAGTCTCTTCTGGTACTTGTGCAGAGTCAAACTGGCACTTGATCTTTAAGTTGACCAACTGGTGGGACCACTGGCTAATGAGGTGGGTGACGTTAGCGATGTCATGACACTGAGGGCCATCGATGATAATCTCGAGCGAAGTAATTCTCGGCAGGAGTTGGCCAAGTCGATCCGAGGTTTGCGAGTGGATGCTGGTCACTTTGAGTAAGTTGAACTGGTCTTGAGTTTCGTCATCAGTTGTGGATTGGTCCGACTTGTCACCACACTGCACGGTAATGTCACGTTTGGTTCGGCAAACCTTGTGCACATAGCCAGACCACCAGGAAGCGAGTCCATTGAGACGGACCAAGTCGTGCACAGGAATACGGTCAAACAGGTCGAGCATGCTCCAGTAGTCCAACCGGGAGAAGGTGACAACTTCACAGTCAGTCTTGGGAGTCTTGGTGACTACTTCAGTCTTGGGGGGCTTGGCCCGCTTGTGTCGCGAAAGGATAGCCATACTCGAACACACGCACAAATAGAAACAGTATCGAGCACTAAAAGTTGCAATATGACACTCAACTGGGAGTTTCGTGTACTATACATTCGACAAAATGGAACATTTGATACGAATCTGTGAAAATAAGCAAAGTCGACCTTAAAGTTAATTTGCAAAATATAGAAAAATTATGTTACATGTATGTTATTTGACTTTTTCATCTACATTTTGGACTTTCTATGCAATTGGTTTGATGCACTCAAGACATAATAGAAGTAATGGTGTATTCGATCAACCAAATGGACAACCTAACACGACTTGACCTCTGTGTCAGGTCTTTCTATCTATGCACTAATAATCAACATTACGCTTATATGGGTAAGTTGACCTATGACCTTGTACTGTATTCTTGACTTGATTTTTTATATAGATGAAAATGAAATAGTCCAACAACCAGAACAACCTTTTCTGGTACTCGAACCAAAATTGCTCAACAAATTGGAACGAATCAGTGTACTCTTTGCTCGAGAACGAAATGGTCCCAACTTTTGTGAACACTCATTTCACCATTTGAGACCTAATCTCACCCATTTGGTGATGCACCAGTTGTATTCAGACAAATGCAACTATCTGTTTGAACCGGTGCTTTGTCGCTGTTTGATTGGCTGTTCCCTCTCGACCATCACGCATCTCAAGTTGACCCAACACTTGTTCACTCTACTGCCCAAAGTGTTGCCTCGATTCACTGCGCTCAAATCGTTAGATCTGGTTAATTTCACATTTTCCAAGGCTGAATTGCCAATGTCCCTCTTAGAAGTATTTGGGCTACTCGCACGCTTCTGTCCACAGTTGAGCGAATTGAAGTTGTTCATGTTTGCACTTGGTTGGATTCGAGAGGCTGATCAAAACGACATTCCTAAATTGGAGCACAACAAACATTTGGTACTCAAGTGCATTCATCAGCGGCTCCATTATGACCCAGTGATCAAGCCCGAAGACCAGAACATACCGTTTAGCCAGTTTTTGTCAACATTGGCGGCCATTTTCCCCAATTTGGAACGGCTATACCTAAAGACGGAATCAGGTTACTTGCACTTCGGGCCTGGTGCCACAGGCGACACAGTAAAGACACTCGCAATAATGACACATTTGAGTGTGTTCTCACTTGGGTTCTATTCGGGAAATTACTTTACATGTCATCAACTGTTGAGTGCTCAGTACCGAAAGAGGTACATTCGCAAGTGTGGCGAACAATGGAGCGAGTTGACCAAATATTGGTCAATGTATCACAAAGATGCGCAGGGATGCAAGAGTGGAGGATGGAAAGGTTTTGATTTTACATTTTTTTCTTTGTTAATTTGAATCAAATAGTAGATTTCTTGGATATTTTTCAGGAAATAGAATAAAATTTGTTTACACTAGCAGTTGGTTGGTTCGTTGATTCAACTCTTTGTTCCGTATTTAATCTAAATTTTAGATAAGTGCAACATTATCAACATTTCTAGTGCTGTTTCAAGAGCTCAAGAACAAGATCACGATGGCTGCACTCAATATGTTACAACAGTAACAATAGTAATAGGAGAAGCATACAAACAATCAAATACGTCGTATGTAAGTTTATCAATTTTAACTTACTTACCAAAGCATAGCATCTGCAGGTATCTGCAGATTTGCATTGGTAATCTAATCAACTTCATAGTCTAATCGACACACAACGCAAATAAAATCACGAGTTATAACAAACCAACGCCAACCTTCCTTCATTTGTGGTCGTTGGAGTTATATTTATTATATATTTGTTGATCAATAAATTCATATGTTTTGTTCGCTGCAGTGCCAGTTAGTTTGGTTTGCTGGACCGATTTATTTGTGCAAATGATTGATTTGAATGTTTACCGATGACTTGGCTTACGGATGTAGTTGAATGCTGCTAAATATTGTTTTGATTTAAATCTTCTTCCTGTTTGGTTGATATTGAATGTGAAATGCGACTAATTTTTAGTTCAGGATGTTCGCTAGTTTTATAGTTTTATATGGTTGATTTGTTGAATTAGTTTTGTTTTGGGTTTGATTTATTTTGAAGTTCAAAATTTGAACTATCTGAGGTGAATAATTGTCTTGTGATTGCTGCTATTGAGTTTAAAAATTCGGATTGACTTATACGTGATGATTGCCAGCTTTTTGGTTGAGTATCTCGCGCAATGGTTTTGAATGAGGCTAATTACTCATCGATGGAATCATTAGCATAAGGAAGCAAGCAAGGCATAAGCCTTATGACATACAAACATGGACATGCAAACGTTTGCCCGACGGAAGGAATGCACTTGCACAGTGTGATGAAACATCAATCAACACCAAAGACTCACAATCACAGCCAAATCTCAAGTGATCAAAACACATGTGCGTTAACTAAAAATCATGAATAATCAATTCAAAGCACCCACAAGCAACATCAATTCACAGTTGACAACAAGAAAATGTTCCGAGTTCATAATCTACCACCCAAGTCTGTATCGGAGCTCACAACAAATCATAACCAGCGCACCGCAACACTCAAATGAATTACTGTTTGGTGATATTGTCTTTAAATTGGTTTTTTACCCAAAAGGATTTCGCAAAGGTTTCACTTCGCTGCATTTACAAGCGAAAAAATTGCCTTTAACTGGTCAAGCACTGTCGAATGAGTTTAAAGTGTACATTAATTTCACTGTTAAGATCGTTGATCCAACAAATAGGCAAAAGATTCTGTTTAAAAGTAAGTGACTTAATTAGTTTTGTCATAAAATTGCAGTGAAACCAATTTGGTTTGCCAATTTATTAACCAAAGTTAACCTTTAAGTTGACAGTTGTGCACTTTTCCCAATAATTTATGCCTTTATTGCAGATGATTCGATTTTAGTGGACTTGATTGCGGGAAAAACAAAAAGATCAAACAGTGGCGAAAATTTATTTCCGACGAACAATTCCGAGAATATTCACACAACAATGAACAAGTGAAAGTGGTGTGGGAGGTAAGAGAAAAATTGTTCTCGATTATTAAACGTTTTTATGCCTTTCATAATAATCAAAACAATACATTTATATTTTAGATTAAAAAAATCTCTTCCGAACAAGTGAACAATAGCGCTGACAGTCGACTGGTTACCGAATATCTAAAAAGCGCATTTTCGTTTTATGATCTTGCCGATGTCCAAATTGGCCCAGACAATCGTGTAGTAATTTCTGAAAAACTTGTGTACAATTTTCTCAAGTTTCTCAAATCCATTTACAATGGTGAAATTGATTCCACTAAGATGTTTATGGATACTTTGTGCTTCAAAAGGGTTGAGGTATTATTGTATACTTTTCGCTGTACGCATACATTCATATTTATTAAATTAATGTAATATATTCTTTTAGAATAAGCTCATAATGGTCCACTCATGCGACCACAAGAAGGCACAAATCCAAGATTATTTCAAGCAAAAAGTATTCACACTAAATAATCTCAGTGGAAATAAAATTTTCAATCGTGAAGATTTTCAAAAAGCATACAACACTGAACAAACATTGATTCGAACGAACGATTTCAAGGAGACTCACGTAAAGCGACATCACTACGTCTATCTGCTGATCGATCCTTTGATTAGCAAAAATGTCCAATCACGAGCATATCCCATAATTCACGAACTGCTACGTGATCATACACAGAATCATGACCAAACTTTCAATTTATTAAAGCTACTCGACTTGGAATTGTTCAACGATTTTGTGCACTCAATCTTTTATATTGGACTTGGACAAAATAATCGTGCTCTCACACATTTTGCAAATGCAAAAATGCACTCAAATGCTCAATGCTCTAAGGCAACAACCAAAAGTCCAAATCCAAATGAAAACATACACAACAGTGAGCGCATAAATCAAATCTGGAACTGTAAAAAAGGTCCAGTTTTGTTTAAATTTATTGAAAAGATCAACAGCTTTGAGGCCAAACTTGTGGAGAGTCACTTGATTCATGCAGTTGGAGTTGACAAATTGAACAACCAAAGAGTGGGCGAACTGGTCAGAATGAGCGAACCTGAGCGCCTCACATTTGGTTTGTATCTTCTGTGTAAAGCCTTTGTGAAGTTGATTGTTGAAGGCGAGGAACAATATTTGAAGCGCAATGTTGAGTACGAACCAAATGGACGAATGTATCAAGAAAGCGATGAAGAGGAGGAGGAGGAAGAATATTTTGATGATGTTGGAGAAGATGAGGATGAGACCAATTTTGTTGAGCTGCTTAAATTGCACAATGTCACTGATGATGAGGAGGAGGAAGAGGAAAATGCTGAAAATATCGATGAAGCTAGTAGGAAAGAAATAACTGTTCAACTTGTTGAAACTACAAATGCCGACATTTGTGATGATGCAAAACAAATTGAAAATGAAGACCAGGATGATGATAATGATGAACTTTTGAATGATGATTTTGATGACGTTGATGAAGATGAAATCAATTTTGTTGAATTGCTTCAATTGCACAATGTCAGTGACGATGGAGAGAATGATGAGGATGACGTTGCTCGTGAAAATGATGAAGCCAAAAGCGGGTTGATAATATTGAAACTACAAATGTCAGCATGCCAAAATTCAACGAAATATTCCAAGATGAAGATGAGCATGATGAACTTTTAAATGAGGATTTCGACGATGTTGGTGAGGATGAAACTGACGGAGAGGACAGTGAAAAAGAGATCAAAGTGAATGAAAATTATGAACAAAATACTAAATGTAATGAAAAAAATGAAAATATCATTGAAGCCATTTGCATTGAAGAGGACGAAGACGAAGATGAACTCGAATTTGACGATGTTGGTGAGGACGAAACAGACGATGAAATGGAGTCTGAAGGGGAAAAAGAAGAAATTGCAAAAGAAAAGGACATTAATCCGAAAACAGACATAAATACAAAATGTGGGACCATGGATAAAAAAGTTGAACCTAAACCAATTTCCGTTAAGCAAGACCAAACTAGCGATTCATTATGCATTGAATAGGACGATGAAGACGAAGATGAACTCGAATTTGACGATGTTGACGTGGACGATGATGAAGAGTTCAATTTCAATGAACTAAATGCATTGAACGCAGAAGAGGATAAAGAAAATGCAGTACATAAAAGAGGAGTAAAACGTTACCCGTGCAAAGAATTTGCAATAAGCGCTGACAAAAATAGACGAAAGTTTGTTAAATCTTTAATTTAAAATCAATGTGCGTATTTCGTTCATTTATCGTGCTTATATCAGTATTCATTTTTACTTTCCATCAAATAAATAAAAAAACAAAACCAAACGTGAATGCTAAATTTTTACTTTTAAATTTTGTTTATTCGATTTGTTTGTGCATTCGATTGATGGCAAGTTTCGTACATGTCTCATTAATTAAGATAGTAACTAAGCTTAAAATCAACTTAATTCTTGCATATTCTAGGAACTCATCTTAGATGAGTCATCTATCCATACTTAAAGTTTAATGCAACCGAAAACGAGAGAAACCAACTAAATATTTACATTCTACTTGTGAACATAATCAAATTGTGTGATTATCTAATTCTGTTTGTAATTCGTAAAGATGTTTTTGCGTATTTGATCAAAATTATTCCCAATGGCAGTGATCAATAGATTTAATTTGTTGCATTGATTGGTCTGGAGATGACCGATACAGAGAAAAAGTGTTTGACTGATGACCAAAAAAGTTTTGGATATTTTGTGACATAAATATTAATGACCAACGTTGATTATAGTCAATTCAGAAACGTAAACTCTACCTAAATTCGGATTCATTCTTTATTGATAAATTGCAGTTTTAGAATATTTGAGTTCACTGCTCACAAATTATCCCAAAATTAAACTGTCTATTATTATAACCGTTGTGTATTATCATCAACTATCACAATATGATTGTTGTGCCACTGACGAATCGGCTTATATCAAGATCGAGATATCCAAATTAGAACACAGTTTGGGCAAAAATGTGAAACTAGTTGATGGTTATCAGCACATTAGATTTACAAAATGAAGAACAAAAATGTGTCACCAACACTGAGTAAGAGTAAAGTAGAGTAAATCAGTTGTTGTGAACTTTGTCATAAGTTTAAATTTTGAATTTAAAATAGCCAAAACAGTTCAAATAGTCGAGACTATCGCCACTCAGTGCCACCTCGAGCCGTTGTGTTTGTGTGCACACTGTCAGACCGAGCGGTGATTTGTATGTGCTCTCTGTCATTTGTCTGCCACCAACCACCAAGCTGACTTCTTTCTTTCTGTTTGTCTCATCTCGCCTCAAAATGTCAAATGAAAACGAGTTCGTGGCATCTGTGAATCGACTCGAGAATCGAATTGACTCGGGCCAACAAGAACTGAAGCGTGATGTTGAGTTATTGATGACTAATTTAACTAATTTGCAATTTGGAATCGACCGACGATTTGGCTCGTTGAAGGATGAAATCGACAGTTTAAAGTCTCCTCGCTCTGCTCTCTATCAAATCAACAATGGACTTGCTTTGTTGGTTGCACAAGACAATCGATGTGATTTGGGTGACTTGCCTAGTCGTATTCGTGAAATACTTTCTACTATTACTTCGAGATTATATTCAAACGACCATACCACAACATCAACACTCGAATTGGACTCGTCGGAAGGTGGTGATAAAGACACATATGAGACTGTAAACAATCAAGATGGAAATGAACTTGGTACTGAAGAACGAGGAAATAGCCTTGACACAAATGTCCCTTTTACTTCGACATCCAACGAAGCTAATGTAAACGAATCGACCGGTGGAAACGGACAAGTGAACTGTAATACTCCTACTCTGTCATCAGTTTCTATCACCAACGATACTGATCAATCCATCAATGAAACTTCGATGCAACAATCAAATGAGACCACTTCAATGCTGTGGGATAGTTACATGGAAGTGTACTTGGAAGATGATGACGATTATCACGAAATAGATGTGCCTGAAGGTGGACAAGAAGGCAATGACAACCAAAACAAATTTTTACGAGAAGGGTCTAACGGAATTAATAAAAGCTTCGGGAACGACAACCAAATTGACCAACAAGCGAACAAAGACGATCAAAGCAAATCAAACTCGACCATCAATGTCGACCACAACGAATCATCAACTTCGCAACAGTCTAACACTCGTAAACGAAGACGTGTTTGCAAATCACTCGCCGCCGAATGTTCTTCACTTGAAAATAGTTTGCCAAGTGATGAAGTGTCCACTTCTGGTTCGATGACGATGTCGAAGCGTGCTCGAGTGTCTTCTACTTTGAATCGTCGAGAGTCCGACGAGCAAGTGAACACTCAATCAGGAGTTGAATTAAGTGACGAATACGATCTAAATGGAGGTGGAATTGACTCGAGTGGAGAAGGAGAAGAAGACGTTGACCAAAGTGAAGATAAAGAAAGTTGGTGGGACAGGGAGACAGAGTTGGGTGATGATGATGATGAAGGTGGACATTACAGGATTGAGATTCTCAAGTTGAAGTGCATCGAGGATGGCTGCAATGCTGAGGTTGCAAACAGAAACGAGTTGCACCGTCACTTGCGAAATGATCATCTCACCTCTTCTCCTTATCGATGTTTAGCTAAAGGATGCTTCGAACGGTTTGAGCAATTGTGAGTGTGATGTGGTGGTGTTGACTTGGTTTAATTGATTTGTTTCATAGGAATGGACGTGGTTTAGGTAATCATGTTCAACACAAACATTCGAACATCTCAACCTGGTCATGTCCTCACTGCACCAAGACATTCAAAACTCACAATCTTTTGTATCAGCATCTCCATTACCATCACTTCGAAGGTCAATTCAAGTGTGGCTATGGTCGTTGTCACTATGATCGAGTTGCCACACTTCGATCTGAAATATTGAGTCACCAGTATTCAGTCCATCCCAAGTCAACCATCTACACTTGCCAATTCATCAACTGTGCCAAGTCATTCACCACAAAGGGCAATCTCAAGGTTCACCAACTAATCCACACTGGAGTCAAACCTTTCCGTTGTGGATGGACTGGTTGTGACAAGTCATTCACTCAAAAGGACAGTCTCAACGCTCATCAATGGAAACACCAAAAAATCAAGCCTTACAAATGT
The DNA here is from genome assembly GCA_023373905.1 of Rhizoglyphus robini. NCBI lineage: Eukaryota > Metazoa > Arthropoda > Arachnida > Sarcoptiformes > Acaridae > Rhizoglyphus > Rhizoglyphus robini. The sequence goes on from JAKIJQ010000321.1 coordinate 102,762, forward strand.
ACCTGGAACCGATGTGGCTATGCTTCAACAAGTCAAAGCAATATAATCCAACACATCCGCATGAAACATTTTCGTCTCCCGAAAACTCAGACCGAACAGCGTCAACGCGGCATTGAGGACAATCGCGACCCTCGTGTCTATCTCCTCAACACGATCACTCACCAATCTGACCACAACTCAACCGACTCTGATGACTCAGACCACTGACCACTCATCATCACATTACACCACTCCATCCCACAACATTCTCCACACAGACCACACATTCAATATATCGATAATATAACTCACTATTGTGAATATTCAAAATTGTACTTTGTAAATTAATAAATGACTGCTTCTATTTGTTGACTTGATTATTTTGGTTCATTGTGATGAAATAAACGTTAACGGATAAACTCAAACCAAATTATAAGATTTCAATTTAGAAAAGAAATGTTTAATTGGTCACGAGAGCTCTCATTGGTTTTGATGAATTATGATTGAATGAACGCATCAAATTAATGCTTCAGAAAAATCAAACTATCATTATAACCCTGAAAAGCATCGAGTATCTCCAATTTATACAAACTAAGCATGACTTTGTGCCAAGTGGCTGTACGATCAAGTGGTCGATGGAACCAGTGAGAGTCAAGTCCCTTTCGCCACCCTCAATTCACAGACCGCAGTGCCCTCCTCAAACTCTTCTTGGATCGATTGTCCGTCAGCATTGATTGTCGTCTGTGCACCGAACCATTCACCGCCAAATTATTTCGTCTCGTAAGTTGTCCCAATCAGATTCTATGTCTCGACTTTGTCTTAATGTCAAGTGTTCGAAACAATCCATCAACTCCATCTCAAGTTCAACTTCACTAACTTTCACAGGTACCAATCATTTTGCATTGAATCATTCAATTTCCCAAAACTCACAATTGAAAAAAATATTTTAATTCTGTCAATAGTATTGCCAAAATTTCTCTTGATTTCTCGTGCTGCTTTGTGTCACATTTCTATTTTATTTCACTTATCTTGGCCAAACTCAATTTTAGTTCACGACGAAGCTGTTGGTTAGTGTAGAAACAAATCATTTGTGAGTGAAGTGTTTTTTTATTTACTTTTATTTAAATGAATTTGTAATCTTATTCAATAATTGTGTATACATTTACTCGAATCACATGAGTTGACAATTAATGGATATTTATTGACATTTAAAGTGTTGTACATTTATATTATACAAATTGTGGTTGGAAATGAAAATACAAAGAGTGAGACTATTGATTAATGAAAGGATACAAAAAGTTGAGAATGTGTCATTAGTGTGAAATTATTTAGAAGCAATCACATGTTTGCTCAAGTTGACGAAATGATCCAAATGCTGTGCGATTGAAGTGCGAACCTGTTTAGTTCAATGTTTGATGGTGAGTTGTTGAAGATTCGGGAAAATAAATGACAAAACTCGACAAAATTGGTCTCCGTCAAATGGTTGGAGACCCATTATTCAGGAATGTAAAGTTTGTAATCGCCAGAATGTGAACTGAACTGACAACAGTCGATAAGTTGGATCGAGCAAGTATGGGCAAATCGAACTCGAAAGATTGAATCGATAGTTGAGTTAGCTTGCACAGTCGAGCAAGGTCAGAAATGGCATCTGCATTGAAATTCTGAAATAATAGAAAAAAAATATAATAAAGCAATCAAGAGGATGATTTACTTTTACCTTGTAAAAAATTTGCATGTCCAACATTTGAAGCGAACAAAAATTGGCGCAAATAAACGACAAAACGTCACCTTCGGATGCATTCACTCCCAAATGAGTGAGGCCTTTCACAAATGGAGCATTCAGTTTGAGAAATTGAGTGATTTGTTTGAGTCTTATAAATCGATGCAAACAGAGACTGGTACAGTTCTTTCCTAGAAAAGGAATTGCGACAATTTGCGGGTCCGTAATCCAATCTTCAATAGAAAAGGTGCAGTGCTCCAAACGAGTTAGAAAATTCAACTTATATGTCGACTTGAGAGGCTCGCCAAAAACAAAGTGCTTGAGATTGATCAAATTGTTGATGTGATCGAACAATTCAAAGTAACGAGATTTGTTAATCCAATCGACCATGGGACTGTTTGAAACACTCAGACCTAGAGCAACGAGCGTTGATGACCAATTGTTGAGTAAAGTGAACAAATTGTTAGCAGTATCTTTGTTGCGGTGGAGAGACACATTCAACACGAGATTTTCAACTTGAAGGAATAATTTCCCCAAAAGGACGCAGAAATCACTGGACAGAGAAATTACATTTCGCTTATATTTAGATGGTTTCACTTTGAGAATAATCCAGACCTTGCTAAAGTCGAGCAAGCCATTAAAAGTGCGGGACAAATCGGGATTGGGAATGTTTTAGCTTTTGACTCAATCAGGATGGACCTCTTCTCACGACAGATGTCTTCGGCCAGTCCCTGCCACCGAGTACACACACCTCGAATGCCAATCAACTTGTCAATCTCCAATTTGCCAAAAACATATCGCAACATTTCGTTTGGAAGTGAATTAATCCTCTTCTCTTGAATCGACATGTTCGGGATAGGCAATATATCGTCACTTGGTATTGTCGACACTTGAGAAACCTTAACTCGTTTATTCACATTCTTGTCGCGTACAGTGGCCATTATCAATCGAGTTTGGGATGATTGTGATGGACAAAGTCAAAGCAAAATAGAAGAGAACGACAGAAAATGTTCACCAGTCTAACAAAACACCGAGTGTGGACTACAGAGCACACTGTATCAACACAACAAAACACTACAGGCACAGAGCCGTTCACACAGGACTCTTTCCCAACCTCACCACAGTCGATCTTGGACTTATCTCAAGTCGATCCGAATTCATAAGACTTATTACTGGCATGCAACGCTTAAAGCTTATTCTCAATCTCAAAATGAGACTTATTATTACCCACCACTTTGGTCGCGGCCATGATCAAGCTCCCGTCGATCTTCCTCGACTGCTGTCAGTCACCAATGTGAAACTTGAAATGAATATGGCTTTTTCGCCCATCGATCCGTACCCATCCTTCAAGTCCCTCCAACTTGGCATCATTTTCCCTAATGTGGAATCGGTCCTTTTGGACTACAATTTTAATTGTAGTTCGAGTTCTTATAGTGTGGTCAAGTGGTTAGCCAAGATTTGGAACAAAATTCGCTATCGAGTGCTCAAGCTCCGGGTGCAAAGAGAAATGGCTGGTGTCGAATGCACCATCAAGAAACATTCTTATTTTTAATAAACCTTTTCAACTTCAAAGTTGACTCATTTTTACATAGATTCGAATGAAATGTTTTTTTTTTGTTCAATGTATATTACGCGAAGCTCAGAGTTGAGCGCCATTTTACTTTATTTCTCAAGTTTGTGTGTGTGACGCCTACGTTTATTAGGAAAGTCAATTAAAATTGAATAATGCACAAGTTGAAAGCTTTGAAACTTTATTTTATTGAACTGTTTAATCATCACCAGTTGGCAATTACATAAAATACATAAAAATACATAACAACATTCATCAAAGTTAAATTAGTTCAAAATTTGAATTTGCAATAGCCAAAACAGTTCAAATAGTCGCGACTAATGCCACTCAGTGCCACCTCGAGCCGTTGTGTTTGTGTGCACGCTGTCAGACCGAGCAGTGATTTGTATGTGCTCTCTGTCATTTGTCTGCCACCAACCACCGAGCTGACTTCTTTCTTTCTGTTTGTTCTACTCGTCATTTGTCTCATCTCGCCTCAAAATGTCAAATGAAAACGAGTTCGTGGCATCTGTGAATCGACTGGAGAACCGAATTGACTCGGACCAACAGGAACTGAAGCGTGATGTTGAGTTGTTGATGACTAATTTAATTAATTTGCAATCTGGAATTGACCGACGATATGGCTCGTTGAAGGAAGAAATCAACAGTTTGAAGTCTCCTCACTCTGCTCTCGATCAAATCCACAATGGACTTGCTTTGTTGGTTGCACAAGACAATCGACGCGATTTGGGTGACTTGCCTAGTCGTATTGGTGACATACTTTCTACTATTACTTCGAGATTACATTCAAACAATCATACCACAACATCAACACTCGAATTGGACTCGTCTGAAGTTGGTGATAAAGACATAGCTGAGACTGCGAATTTAGGTGGAAATGAACTTGGCACTGAAGAACGAGCGAACGGCCTCGACACGAATGCCCCTCTTACTTTGACAGCCAACGATGCTAATCAAAACGAATCAACGGATAGAAACGAGCAAGTCAACGATGATAGTACCAATCAGTCTTCAGTCTCCACCACCAACGACACTAATCAATCAATGAACGAAACTTCGATGCAACTATCAAATGAGACCACTTTGGATGCAAGCAAAATGTTGTGGTGGGATAGTTACATGGAAGTGTACATGGAAGATGAGGACGATTATCACCAAATCGATGTACCTGAAGGTGCACAAGAAGGCAATGACAACGAATACGAATCAAACTCGACCATCAATGTCGACCACAACGAATCACCAAATTCGGAGCAGTCTAACACTCGTAAACGAAAACTCGTTGGCAAATCACTCACCACCGAATGTTCTTCACTCGAAAATAGTTTGCCAAGCGCTGAAGTGTCCACTTCTGGTTCGATGACGATGTCGAAGCGTGCTCGAGTGTCTTCTTTGAATTCCAGAGAGTCTGTCGAGCAAGTGAACACTGGTTCAGGAGTTGCATTAAGTGATCAAGATGATCCAAATGGAGGTGGAATTGGCTCGAGTGTAGAAGGAGAAGCAGGCTTCGAACAAAGTGAAGAAGAAGAAACTTGGTGGGATAGTGAGACAGAGTTGGGTGATGAAGATGAAGGTGGACATTACAAGATTGAGATTGTCAAATTGAAGTGCATCGAGGATGGCTGTAATGCTGAGGTTGCAAGCAGAGACGAGTTGCACCGTCACTTGCGAAATGATCATCTCACATCATCTCCTTATCGATGCTTGGCAGAAGGATGCTTCGAACGGTTTATGACAACGTGAGTGTGATGTTGTGGTGTTGACTTGGTTTAATTGATTTGCTTTATAGGGAAGGACATGGTTTAGCTGCTCACGTTCGCAAAAATCATTCGAAGATTTCCACATGGCAATGTCCTCACTGCACCAAGACATACAAGTCCCATAATCGTTTGTATATGCATCTACATTTGTATCACTTCGAAGGTCAATTCAAGTGTGGCTATGGTGGTTGTCACTATGATCGAGTGGCCACACTTCGATCTGAAATAAAGAGTCATCAGCAATCAGTCCATCCCAAGTCAACCATCTTCACTTGCCAATTCAACAACTGTGGTAAGTCATTCACTCAAAAGGGCAAATTCAAAGTTCACCAACGAATCCACACTGGAGTCAAACCTTTTCGTTGTGGATGGACTGGTTGTGTCAAGTCATTCATCACAAAGGGCAATCTCAACAAACACCAACGAATTCACCAAAATGTCAAACCTTACAAATGCAACTGGAACATGTGTGACTATGCTTCAACAAATCAAAGCGATGTAATCAAACATATCCGAACCAAACATTTCCGTCTCCCGAAAACCCAGACCGAACAGCGTCAACGCGGCATTGAGGACAATCGCGACCCTCGTGTCTATGTCCTCAACACGATCACTCACCATTCTGACCACAACTCAACCGACCTTGATGACTCTGACCACTGACTACATCACCACATTACACCACTCCATCCCACAACATTCTCCATACAGACCACACATTCAATTTATCGATAATCAATATTTTTATTTGGTTTTTACAAAAATGTGACTAGAGTCGAAATACACTTATAATCATGTGAATTAATTCGCAAGTGTGTCGAACAATCGGCTGATCTCAACATATCGATAATATATCTCGCTATTTGCAATATTCATAATTGTAATAATTAATAAATGACTGCTTCCATTTGTTTGACTTGGATATTATTTGGTTCATCGAGATTAAATAAAAATGGATAAACAAAATTATAAGATTTTACAAATTGACAATCATTGAAAAGAAACGTTCAATTGGTCACGAGAGCTCTCATTAGTTTTGTATGAATTATGATCAAATGAACGCATCAAATCAATGCTTCTTAAAAATCAAACTTTCACTATAACCCTGAAAGGCATCGAGAAATATGAACAAATCGAAAGTATCTCCAGTTTATACACACTAAGCATTACTTTGTGTCAAGTGGCTGTACGATCAAGTGGTCGATGGGGCCAGTGAGAGTCAAGTCCCTTTCGTCACCCTCAATCCACAGACCTCAGTGCCTTCCTCAAACTCTCCTTTGATCGATTGTCCGTCAGCATTGATTGTCGTCTGTGTACCGAACCATTCACAGCCAAATTATTTTGTCTCGTAAGTTGTCCCAATCAGATTCTATGTCTCGACTTTGTCTTAATGTCAAGTGTTCGAAACAATCCATCAACTCCATCTCAAGTTCAACTTCACTAACTTTCACAGGTACCAATCATTTTGCATTGAATCATTCAATTTCCTAACTCTCAGAATTAAAATATTTTAATTCTGTCAATAGTATTGCCAAAATTTCTCTTGATTTATCGTGCTGCTTTGTGTCACATTGTGAAGAGGGACAGAGGGTACTTGGTACAATCTGGGTCTTCGAGGAGTTTAGAGAAGGAATATGAACGAACGGCAAAAGTATTAAGAGTGATTTAATATGAGAGAGAGATCATGATCTGTTCACAACGATGATCAAACGGAAAGTGATCGTAGCAGACAGAGTGCATGATTGATATACAGAGAGAGGAAGAGAGACAGCTCGAGGAGTGACGATAGTGTACACGTACTCGTGCTGGAATGTGAAATAGTTGGGAGAGATAGTTGTGCCCCTAGATGGCAATACTTGTGAAGGTACTGACTATCCATAGGAGGGTCCTTTACATTCTCCCCGGGTACTTTGATATTAGAGCCAGGTATGAGGTCTAATATGAAAAGAGGGAAAGGAAAAGTATGGTATTAACGGAAACCTGAAGGAGTACCATACACTAAAACTAATCAATGTGAAGAGAACCAGTGGGTATTGGGTACAGACTGGGGCTTCAACAAGAAAGAGGAGAATAAGGGAAACAGGAAAAAAATGAAGTGGACCTAATGTCCAATCATCAAGGAAACGGGATAACATGAAACAAATATATGGGTTTGGGCTCAGGTCGTAATGGGAACACAACATATGAAAAGGTCAAGTTCAGTGATGACTTGATGTTGGGGTCCGAAGCAATAAAAGGTTGCGTCAACGAAAGGGCGCAACTGATGAGACCATAAAGAACCAAAACGGAAGAAAGCAGTTCATGCAGTGTGTCCGTATGTGTCGTCTGTTTCGATGAGAAGATAGTCGATACCAGTGCCATTATGACAATAGAATTCGTCACAGTTGAGGATGAAGAAATGGACGATGACCAATCAATTGGGTCAATGCCTGTCATTTGCAAATTTTTCAGGGTTGAACAATTGGGGACCGGAAATTCGTTTGAGCCAACTGGTGGATCAAGAATGTCCAAATTTGGGACAATTTCCAGGAAAAGAACTACTGGACCAGAGTCAGGAAAGTTCGGCAAAGTTGACCATGATGAATTGGTCGGTTGCTGTTCAATCAGATGGCTTTTGGGAGGAAGAATTGGCTCAACGACTGTCATTCGGGAATTTTCAAGAATCGAACAGTCAAAAGGAAGTAAATCGGTTGAACCAATTGGAGGATCGAGAATTTCGAGGTTTGGAACAATTGCCGGGCAGGGTTCTGCACGGTCAGAATCAAAAGAATTCGATGACGTAGAGAGATCAGGGGCATTGGTCGATTGATGTTCCATCAAATGGTCTTTGGAAAGCAGAATTGGCTCAAGTTGAGTCAATCGGGATGAGTCCAGAGTTGAATAGTCAAAATTCGGTACTACAGTTGAGCCCATTGGTGGGTCAAGAATACCGGGACTTGGCACAATAGTGGAGCAAAGGTCCACTGGTGCATAGACAAGTGAGCCACCATCCAAGGGTAAAATCGGTTCCAAAACCATCACGTCGGAATTCAATTTCTGGACAAGAGAATTCTCGGAGACCAAAGGACCATCAACGGTTGGTTGTGGTCGAGTGTGTTCAAACAAAGTTGAAACACAATCCTCATTGACGAAAATAGACAATTTTGAGTCGGTTTCGTCAGAATTTGCAACGACAACTTGAGTGTCGAGAGAATCGCCAATTGAAATAATAGCAAGTTGGACATTGCTAACTAGATCACTAGAATCAGAAAAATAATTAGATTTAGGATCGTCAATTGGGGTTGGGTCGGTAATGTCTGTTTTGTTGGACAAAACCATGTGGACGGATTCATCAACGTCCGAGGCAACCAATTGGGAAGAAAGATTGACTTGATCAACGCCAGGTTGCACAGATGTGTCGAGCACCAATGGTGCCGCATTTTGAGTAAAACAATCAGAGTGAGGTGTGTTCAATGGTCCACATTTTGTAGATGCATTAGGACTCGGTGATTCATCGGAAGATGTTGATTCATCCAAGTTGAGTGGAAGATCAGGAATGTCAATTTGAGTTGAACAAAATGATTCATCTGGAATCCCAGGAATACAAATTTCAACTTGATGATTGCTCAATGTTTTGTTGGAACAAACTGATTCATCAGGAACGACGGGAATGTCGGATTTGACGCATTCAATGTCGATTGATTCATCGGCATTTTTTGATTCATCGACGATGGTTGAGTCAGGAACAGCATGATGATTGTTGAAAGTTGAATCACGAAAATTGAGTGATTCGTCGAAAGGAATTTCGATTTTGTTGGCGACATCGGTGAAGGTAGTGTTGGATTCCAAAGGAATGATTGGTTCGGCAACACAAGTAGGATTCAACAAAAGTTGATCATTGGAGTCAAAATCGATTGGAGTATCGATGACAGGGACAACAGGAATGTCCATTGCTTCGATCTGTTGAATGATCGAAGGTGATGTCGATTGATTTGGGATGATCTCGTTGAGATCAGGTGAGGTCGCGAATTCAAGAGCTTTGAGATGGCGAGCCAGAATAGGAATCATTCTGCCTCTAAAGCGTATGTGGATAACTTTTTCATCGGCAGACACTTCATGTCCATAGGAAATTTCAGAGCATTTGTCATACCGATTACCACAAGAATTCGAAGTGTCAGCAGTGAGGTGAGCACTATTTCGCGAATAATCAGCGTCGAAATCGTTGTGGATTCGACCATTGTAGTGTTTTCTAGACTTAATGTGCTTGTTTTTGCGAAATCTAGAATCGTAACCTTGAATTTCTTGTTCAGCTGTCACAGCAGCATCTACCAAGCCATTGTAGGATTCAGGGTTGAGACATTTGACTTTACTGAAGATAGGATCATCCAGCATGGGAAGAGCGAACAAAATGAGTTCGGTTGGTGTCAAATCAGGGAAGGCCACTTTAAAGAATAAGCGTACCCTTCCATTGAGGTATTCCGAAATTTCCTCATTCGTTTCACGAATAAATTTTCCATAATTTCTGTAACTATGGTAATATGGTGAATTTTTCAGTTTTAAGTACGACAAGATCTGGTCCATTGCTCCGAGAGGAAGTGGAATGTTGACAGTCACAGATCAAAAATGTTCATCATTGAGCGCAATGTAGCTCATTAGGGTGATTAGACGGCGAGGAATGCGGTGACTAATCGAGGCAGAGTGAAAGACTATTAACTAGCAATTAGTCTAGAACAGTCACTGTCAGAGAATGAGGGTGACGTCACCTAAATGCCTTTGCAATGACAATAGGAAGACAAAAGTGAATCGCAATGTTCCGGGAATGCAATCGCGGAAAAATGACAAATGCTACTCTAATGCAACAGGCATGCAGCGGCAATGTACAAAAATTTGATAAGGAAATACTTAAATCAAATAGTTAAGCGGGTGATCAATCGAAGAGTCACGGGGCTAAAGAAGAGAAGGGGACAGGAATGTCCAGCTTCGAATTGCGGATTCGGTGCGAGAGTGGGTTGGAAGGCCACAAATGCACGATGACGGCTCGTAATGATACGTAGACGGTCGGTTTCTGACTGCCAAATGTTGAATTCGATGAACGGTGAATGGACTGAACGCAAGAATGCTTCACTTCGGTCGAATCGGAGAAAGAGATGAATGGACGAGATGTCGAGTGCCAGTTGGAACAGGATTCGCGGGGATTGGCGAATGTGTTGAACAGATGAAAAGTCGGGAACTCGTCGACTTGTTGGGCATCTGATGAAAGATCGTCGGGAAATGACGAAAAGTTCGTTGTCTTGAGCAATCGATGAGCAAAAGAACAAGAAGACTGGCAAAATTACGTTTTTGTGGAAAAAACGGACTTCCGAATCACAATTAAATGGGATACTTGACCGATAGGTTCGTAAAGCTGACCGTACCAACGAGATGAATGAGCCAACCAGATAACCATCCGCACAAACGTGAATTGAAGTGCGCAATTCCAAGACAACAGGAATGTGAATCGAAAGGTTCCTAAAGTTGACCGCACCAGTGTGGTAGATAAGACGAATACTGACCGCGCCATTGTGAAGAGGGACAGAGGGTACTTGGTACAATCTGGGTCTTCGAGGAGTTTAGAGAAGGAATATGAACGAACGGCAAAAGTATTAAGAGTGATTTAATATGAGAGAGAGATCATGATCTGTTCACAACGATGATCAAACGGAAAGTGATCGTAGCAGACAGAGTGCAAGATTGATATACAGAGAGAGGAAGAGAGACAGCTCGAGGAGTGACGATAGTGTACACGTACTCGTGCTGGAATGTGAAATAGTTGGGAGAGATAGTTCCCCTAGATGGCAATACTTGTGAAGGTACTGACTATCCATAGGAGGGTCCTTTACAACATTTCTATTTTATTTCACTTATCTTGGCCAAACTCAATTTTAGTTCACGACGAAGCTGTTGGTTAGTGTAGAAACAAATCATTTGTGAGTGATGTGTTTATAGATGAATGGCTATTTTATATTGAAGTGAATTTGTAATATTATTCAATAATTGTGTACATTCACCCAAATCCCATGAGTTGACAATTAATGGATATTTATTGACATTTAAAGTGTTGTACATTTATATTGTATAGATTGTGGTTGGCAATGAAAATACAAAGAGTGAGACTGATTGATTAATGAAATGATACAAAAAGTTGAGAATGTGCCATTAATTAAAATTAATGTGACATTACTTAGAAGCAATCACATGCTTTCGCAAGTTAATGAAATGAGCCAAATACTGTACGATTGCAGTGCGAACCTGTTTAGTTCGATGTTTGATGATAAGTTGCTGCAGATTCGGGAAAACAAATGCCAAAACTCGACAAAATTGGTCTCCATCAAATGGTTGACCATTATTCAAGAATGTAAAATTTGTAATCGCCAGAATATGAACTGAACTCACAATCGACAAGTTGGATCGAGCCAGTGCGGGCAAATCGAACTTGAAAGAATGAATCGATAGTTGAGTTAGCTTGCACAGTCGAGCAAGGTCGGAAATGGCTTCTGCATTGAAATTCTGAAATAATAGAAAGCAAATATATTAATTACAATCATGAGAATGAATTACTTTTACCTTGTAAAAAATTTGGATGACCAACATTTGAAGTGAACAAAAATTATCGAGCAAAGTGAACAGATTGTCGGCAGTATCCGTGGTGCGCTGGAGAGACACATTCAACACGAGATTTTCAACTTGAGGGAATAATTTTCCCAAAAGGACGCAAAAGTCACTGGAAAGTGCAATTATATTTCGCCTTTTTCCAATTGGTTTCACTTTGAGAATAATCCAATCCTTTCTAAAGTCAAACAAGCCATTAAAAGTGCGGGACCAATCGGGATCTGGAATGTTTTTAGCTTTTGACTCAATCAGGATGGACCTCTTCTCATGACAGATGTCTTCGGCCAGACCCTGCCACCGAGTGCACACACCTCGAATGCCAATCAACTTGTGAATCTCCAATTTGCCAAAAACGTATCGCAACATTTCGTTAGGCAGCGAATTAATCATTTTCTTTTGAATCAACATGTTCGGGCTTGGCAACATATCGTCACTTGGTGCGGTCGAAACTTGAGACACCTTCACTCGTTTCTTCACATTCTTGTCGCGCACAGTGGCCATTATCATTCGGATTTGAGACGATTGTGGCGGACAAAGTCAAAGCAATAGAGAAGGGAACAACAGAAAATGTTCACCAGTCTAACAAAACACCGAGTGTGGACTACAGAGCACACTGTGTCAACACAACAAAACACAACAGGCACAGCGCCGTTCACACAGGACGTGCCATGTTTTGTATATATAAATTACAATTTAAAATGTCATAAATTCACATTCTCAAACCAACTCAAACAGTCCGAACTCCAACCTCAATCCAAAAACAAACCCCAAATAAGCTTTCATTGAAAGTATATTTAATAAAAGTGTTGAGTACAGAAAATATATTAAAGATAAGATTAAAGTAATTACTATTGGTGATGTGTTTACTTGTTCATGTTCAATGTGATTTGTGTTTGAAATGAAGAGCAAATAAAAAAGGAAAAATCGTAAAACGAAAACCTCACAGTAAATTAAAAAGTTTCAATCTTGTGTTTGCATAGGTTCGAGAAACGATCCAGGTGCCGTTCAATTTGATGTCGCAGCTCGTTACGTCTTGCATTGGCCACTTTAAAACTAAAATGCAATTCGACCAATTTGGGAAATATGACTGACAGGACACGAGTGATTTGATCTGCACTGATGGGGACATCATCGATATAGACCCAAAGTTTGCAAGTCAACACAGAAGTATGTGAAGTGAGTCGATGTTGCACAGCTGATTGTTCCAATTCAGAGAAGGATATTTCGCTGAAGTTCAGTTCAAGATTGGTCAGATGAGTCAGTTTACCAAGATCTTTGAGTACAGTTGGTGTCAATTTAAGTAAATAAGACTGTTTATATAAAATATAGTTAATACATAAAACATTAGACACAAATGTTCACATACCGCAGAATTAAATTCCAAGTATTCCAATAAATTTGCGTGCTCACTGAGCAAGTGCACAACTCGACCAGACTCTTCACTTGTACCACAAATGTACATTCGTAAATGGGTTAAATTGCCGAACCAGAGTGGATTGACGGTGGGCCATTGAAGAACTTTATCATAAACAAACGGAACATAATGCCCAAAATTGACACGAACACAGCCTGGCCCGAGTTGAGGAATTGCTTGAAGGAAATCATAATTGTCACCAAATACAGAAGTGTAATTGTATGAAAAGTGTTCCAATTTGGACAAAGCAGAAGACAGTTGTGCTGTACTTGATCTATTCAGGTCGAGCTGTTTCAGTGAGTCCAGTGATTTGATGTAAACTTGTAAACTGTGGTCTGGACGATCTGTAGAAATGTAAATATTAGGTTATGAGGGGAAAAATCAAAATGAAACTATTTACTATAACAGTCATAATAACTACAATCAATAGACAGTTGCTCGATGCTGGCAAACATATTCAGAAATGAACTCAAACATTCAGACGGTGTTTTGGTGCTCAAAAAGAGACATGTGAAATTCTTGAAATTTGCAAATCCAAAAAATCTTTCTTTAACCCTTAAGTAGCCAACATATTTCAGACCCCTATTCCGCCAACATGAGTCTCCGAGACTCAACTCTCACAGTGCATTTGGTCAGGTGACAACACCAAAATAGACCAACTTTGAACAACTGTAACTTTTTTTTCTAATTATCGCCCAGAATTGGGAAAAAGTGTGTTGAATAAATTGTCTTTTTGTCTTTGATTCGGTCTAAAAAATATTAGTTTTTATTGATCAGATAAAAAATGCTTAAACAAATAGCGCGACATGTTTTTGATGTGTTCCTCCCTCCTTCACAAGCACAGAGTTACCCCGTCAAACCACTTTTCATGCACTAGGGACAGTGCGGTCTGCAAGTCGGCGGTGGGGGAAAACACTTTACATTGTGGAAGCTACAAAGTGAGATTTTTTACTCGACTTTGAATTGGTTATTCTGGTCTCATTTCCAAACCCTAAGTACCAGAAACTATATTTTTGGGTTATGAACTCAAAACATTCTGCTTCACACATTATCGAAAGGATTTTATCGTAGCCTCAATAGGAATGGAACTAGAGCCTCTCAAAGTCAAATGTGAGTCTCGGAGACTCATGTTGGCTACTTAAGGGTTAAAAGATTAAAAGTAATATGCTTCGAATGATACTGTCTTGGGATGAAAATAGACAAACAACGATTTCTTCAGTCGGCAGTAATCCTCAATCATCGCTCTCCACCTTGCGGACACCAATCTCAACCGAATCAACTTCTTCACATCAACATCAAGTCCCAATTTGGCCATGATCAGTTGCATCATTTCGTTTGGTAGACGGTTGATAGGTCCATTGACACTGTCAGGTAGAATCCACTTGGAGCTGTCTAAACGAGGCGGTGAGTGAGCTGATCGACAAGTACATTGCGTTGATAGTAGAAGGTTGGTAGGCGTTGTGATTCATTTGAATCGAGATTCCAGTTGAGGTGGTGAAAGAAATGAGACCAAATCAAAAGACAAACGAAAACAGTTTTGTCACTAAACACTAAAACAATATTTGTGTTACACAAAACTACAGGCACAGCGCCGTTCACACAGTACGTGTGGTGTTTTGTATAATTCACAATTGCAAATTGCAATTCAAAATGTCATAAATGTCATATAACATAATCAAATCAAACAGCCTCGAACTTCAACCTCAATCCAAAAGCAAACACAAAACAATTCATTGAAAGTAAGTTTAATAATAACAAAATGTTGAGTACCGAAAAAGAAAAGTAAAGATAACTTTGAATTTACAATATTGGCGATGTGTTTACTTGTTCATGTTGAATGTGATTTGTGCTTGACATGAAGAGTAAATAAAGTAGTAGTATCCTAAAACCAAAACCTAACAATAAATTAAAAAACATGAATCTTGTGTTTGCGTAAGTTCGAGAAACGATGCAAGTGTTGTTCAATTTCGTGTCGCATCGCATTGTAATGTATAGTTGAATTGAACACGTGTATTCGAAAAGTAAGATCCAATTCGACCAAGCTGGGAAATATGTTCGACAGGACCCGAGTAAATTGATTCCCAAAGATGGAGTAATCGAGGATATCACCATCATAGATAAAGACACAAAGTTTGCAAGTCAACACAGAAGTAAGTGAAGTGAGTCGATGTTGCACAGCTGGTTGTTCCAATTCGGAGAAGAATTTTTGGCTGAAGTTCAGTACAAGATTGGTCAGGTGGGTCAGTCTAGCAAGGTCTTCAAGTACAGTTGGTGTCAGTGTTAGTGGTTTGAGCTTTTAAAATAAAATTTAGTTAATACATAAAACAATAGACACAAATTCACACATACCAAAGTATTATCAAAGTCCAAGTGTTTCAACAAATTTGCGTGCTCACTGAGCAATTGCACAACTCGGGCGCACTCTTCACCATCAAATTCGTAAATGGGTGAGATTGGCCAACCAGAGTGGATTGTTGATGTGCCACTGGCGAACTTGATCATAAACAAAATATTGCCCAAAATTGACACGAACACAGCCTTTCCCGAGATGAGAAATTACTTGAAGGTGATCGTCCTTGTGGCCAGGATAAATAGAATCATATGAAAAGTGTTGCAATTTGGACAAAACAGAAGACAGTTGTGACAGTAGTTGTTCTATAGTTAGTCCTCTCAGGTCGAGTACTTTCAGCGAGTCCAGTGATTTGATGTAGACTTGTAAACTGTTTAGATGGCATTCTGTTGAAATACAAATTTGGTTATGGTGAAGATTAAAATGAAACTACATTTACCATTATAGTGATAATAACTACGTTCAATAGACAGTTGCTCGATATTGGGAAACATACTCAGAAATGAACTTAAATATTTAGATGGTATTTTGGTGCTCAAAAAGAGACATGTGAAATTCTTTGCGAATCCAAAAAATGTTTCGTCTAAATATGAAGCACAATCATATGATACTGCCTTTGGTTGAAAATTCACAAACAGCGAATTCTTGAGTCGACAGTAGTCCTCATCCATCGCTCTCCACCTTGTGCACACCAATCTCAGTCGAATCAATTTGCGAACATCAACATCCAGTTTCAATTTGGCCATAATCAGTTGCATTATATCGTTGGGTACACGGTTGATCGGTCCATCGCCAGTAGAATCCACTCGAAGCAGTCCAAAAGAGGCGATGAGTGAACTGACTTGTGAGGAGTCCATCGCGCTAATAGGAGCAGGTTGATTGTGATCCATTTGAATCGAGATTCGAAGTGATTGTGGTGAAAGGAAAGAAGACCAAATCGAAACGGCTCAATACGAGCGAGAACAGTTTCGACACAGACAACAAATGAACGAAAACACAACACAAAACTACCATAGACTGTGAATGGCCGTTCATAGAGGACGTGTCGTTTCTTGTGATTTCAAATACCATTTTTTCATAAATCAAACCAAACCGAAATAATTCAAAATCCCAAACCAAAGACAAACAAGCTTTCATTGAAAATAAGTTTAATGATAAAGTGTTGAGGATTACACAAAGTAATCATGTTTAAACAGTAAACAAAATATTTATTCTAGAATACACAAAAAATGAGTAATATTTGTGATAATTGTGTAAGCACTCGAAGACTCATTGGCGATTGCATGGAAATGATCTTATATTTTTGTAATACTATTAGCCATCATCATTCAAGTATACAAATCCTGGATTTTTAAATTTTTAAATTCGAAATCCACCAAACCATCAATCGGATCGTTCAACCCAAAATCGTGTGAACGCAAGTTACTCAACAGATTCACATGGTGTTCGAGTAAAGCCCCAAGCTGTAAATAAGTAAGTGAATCATTTCAAAGCTGTATCGATTTGAATTCGCTTGAATGAAGACCACATCCTGACTCAACTTGAAATGACCGTTGAATCGATAGGATAACTCCCGAAGATGGTACTCGTTCCAATCCTTCATCACAATCACTAAATACTTCTTGTCTTGTAATTCCATCTTCTGGACACCGATTTGAGTCGGATCAAGTGATGTGCCGGCACTCGGCGAAGAATTTCTCGCAACATTTCGTTGGGTAATTCGTTGATGGTGAGACCTCGAATTGATGGTCGAAAACCAAAGAGTCGACCTAAGGCTTCAACAAACGATCGTAGAGTGGTGGGATTCGACTTGACAGCACGCGAATCCATTTTTGTTGTTGTGATTTGGTGTGAGAATCAAAAAGAAATAAAGCAGCACCAAAAGACGAGTGAAACTTGAAATGATTATGGCTTTTTCGCCCATCTATCCATTACCCATCCTTCAAGTCCCTCCAACTTGGCATCATTTTCCCTAATGTGGAATCGGTCTTTTTGGACTACAATTTTAATTGTAGTTCGAGTTCTTATAGTGTGGTCAAGTGGTTAGCCAAGATTTGGAACAATATTCGCTATCGAGTGCTCAAGCTCCGGGTGCGACGAGAAATGGCTGGTGTCGAATGCACCTTCAAGAAACATTCTTATTTTTAATAAAACTTTTCAACTTCAAAGTTGACTCATTTTTACATAGATTCGAATGAAATGTTTTTTTTGTTTAATGGATATTACGCGAAGCTCAGAGTTGAGCGCCAAGTTTGTGTGTGTGACGTCTACGTTTATTAGGAAAGTCAATTAAAATTGAATAGTGCACAAGTGGAAAGCTTTGAAACTTTATTTTATTGAACTGTTTTATGAACTGTTTAATCATCACCAGTTGGGGATTACATAACAACATTCATCAAAGTTAAATTAGTTCAAAATTTGAATTTGCAATAGCCAAAACAGTTCAAATAGTCGCGACTAATGCCACTCAGTGCCACCTCGAACCGTTGTGTTTGTGTGCACGCTGTCAGACCGAGCAGTGATTTGAATGTGCTCTCTGTCATTTGTCTGCCACCAACCACCGAGCTGACTTCTTTCTTTCTGTTTGTTCTACTCGTCATTTGTCTCATCTCGCCTCAAAATGTCAAATGAAAACGAGTTCGTGGCATCTGTGAATCGACTCGAGAATCGAATTGACTCGGGCCAACAAGAACTGAAGCGTGATGTTGAGTTATTGATGACTAATTTAACTAATTTGCAATTTGGAATCGACCGACGATTTGGCTCGTTGAAGGATGAAATCGACAGTTTAAAGTCTCCTCGCTCTGCTCTCTATCAAATCAACAATGGACTTGCTTTGTTGGTTGCACAGGACAATCGACGAGATTTGGGTGACTTGCCTAGTCGTATTGGTGACATACTTTCTACTATTACTTCGAGATTACATTCAAACGACCATACCACAACATCAACACTCGAATTGGACTCGTCAGAAGTGGGTGATAAAGACACAGCTGAGACTGTGAATTTAGGTGGAAATGAACTTGGCACTGAAGAACAAGCAATTGGCCTCGACACGAATGTCCCTTCTACTTCAACAGCCAACGATGGTAATGTCAACGAATCTATGAGTGGAAACGAACAAGTCAGCCGTAATACTCCAAATCTGTGTTCAGTCTCCACTACCAACGACACTAATCAATCAATGAACGAAACTTCGATGCAACAATCAAATGAGACCACTTTGGATGCAAGCAAAATGTTGTGGTGGGATAGTTACATGGAAGATGAGGACGATTATCACCAAATCGATGTGCCTGAAGGTGGACAAGAAGGCAATGACAACCAAAACGATTCGTTACAAGAGGGGTCTAACGTAATTAATCAAAGCTTCGAGAACGACAACCAAATTGACCAACAAGTAAACAAAGACGATCAAAACGAATCAAACTCGACCATCAATGTCGACCACGACGAATCACCAACTTCGAAACAGTCTAACACTCGTAAACGAAGACGTGCTGGCAAATCACTCGCCGCCGAATGTTCTTCACTTGAAAATAGTTTGCCAAGCGCTGAAGTGTCCACTCCTGGTTCGATGTCGAAGCGTGCTCGAGTGTCTTCTACTTTGAATCGCAGAGAGTCCGCCGAGCAAGTTAGCACTGGTTCAGGAGTTGCATTAAGTGATGAAGATGATCCAAATGGAGGTGGAATTGTCTCGTGTGGAGAAGGAGAAGCAGGCGTCGAACAAAGTGAAGACGAAGAAACTTGGTGGGACAGTGAGACAGAGTTGGGTGATGAAGATGAAGGTGGACATTACAAAATTGAGATTCTCAATTTGAAGTGCATCGAGGATGGCTGTATTGCTGAGGTTGCAAGCAGAGACGAGTTACACCGTCACTTGCGAAATGATCATCTCACATCTGCTCCGTATCGATGTTTGGCTGAAGGATGCTTGGAACGGTTTGAAACAACGTGAGTGTGATGTTGTGGTGTTGACTTGGTTTAATTGATTTGTTTTGTAGGAATGGACATGGTTTGGGTATTCACGTTCAACACAATCATTCGAACATCTCCACCTGGCCATGTCCTCACTGCACCAAGACATACAAGTCCCATAATCGTTTGTATATGCATCTCCATTACTATCACTTCGAAGGTCAATTCAAGTGTGGCTATGATGGTTGTCACTATGATCGAGTGTCCACACTTCGATCTGAAATATTGCGTCATCAGCTATCAGTCCATCTCAAGTCAACCATCTACACTTGCCAAATCAACAATTGTGGCAAGACATTCAACCGAACGGGCAATTTCAACGTTCACCAACTAATCCACACTGGAGTCAAACCTTTCCGTTGTGGATGGACTGGTTGTGGCAAGTCTTTCTCCCGAAAGGATCATCTCAACAGACATCAACGAATTCACCAAAAAGTCAAATCTTTCAAATGCAAATGGAACAAGTGTGACTATGCTTCAACAAGTCAAAGCAATGTAATCACACACATCCGCATGAAACATTTTCGTCTACCAGCAACCCAAACCGAACAGCGTCAACGCGGCATTGAGGACAATCGCGACCCTCGTGAATATCTCCTCAACACGATCACTCACCAATCTGACCACAACTCAACCGACTTTGATGACTCAGACCACTCACCACTCATCACCACATTACACCACTCCATCCCACAACATTCTCCACACAGACCACACATTCAACTTTTCGATAATATATCTCGCTATTTGAAATATTCATAATTGTAATAATTAATAAATGACTGCATCCATTTGTTTGACTTGGGTATTTTTGGTTCATCGAGATTAAATAAAAATGGATAAACTCAAATCAAATTATAAGATTTTACAAATTGACAATCATTGAAAAGAAATGTTCAATTGACTCACGAGAGCTCTCATTAGTTTTGTATGAATTATGAACGCATCAAATTAATGCTTCTTAAAAATCAAACTTTCACTATAACCCTGAAAGACATTGAGCAATATGAACAAATCGAAAGTATCTCTACTTTGTATAAACTAAACATGACTTTGTGCCAAGTGGTTGTACGATCAAGTTTTCGATGGGGCCAGTGAGAGTCAAGTCCCTTTCGCCACCCTCAATCCACAGACCGCAGTGCACTCCTCAAATTCTCCTTTGATCGATTGTCCGTCAGCATTGATTGTCGTCTGTGTACCGAACCATTCACAGCCAAATTATTTCGTCTCGTAAGTTGTCCCAATCAGATTCTATGTCTCGACTTTGTCTTAATGTCAAGTGTTCGAAACAATCCATCAACTCCATCTCAAGTTCAACTTCACTAACTTTCACAGGTACCAATCATTTTGCATTGAATCATTCAATTTCCCAACTCTCACAATTGAAAAAAAAATATTTTTATTCTGTCAATAGTATTGCCAAAATTTCTCCTGATTTCTCGTGCTGCTTTGTGTCACATTTCTTTTTCATTTCACTTTTCTTAGTCAAACTCAATTTGAGTTCACCACGAAGCTGTTTGGTTAGTGTAGAAACAAATCATTGTGAGTGATGTGTTTATTGATGAATGGCTATTGTATATTGAAGTGAATTTGTAATCTCATTCATTAATTAATTGTGTACATTCACTCAAATCACATGAGTTGACAATTAACGGATATTTATTGGCATTTAAAGTGTTGTACATTTATATTGTACAAATTGTGGTTGATAATGAAAATACAAAAAGTGAGACTGTTGATTAATGAAACAATACAAAAAGTTGTGAATGTGTCATTAGTGTGAAATTATTTAGAAGCAATCAAATGCTTGCGCAAGTTGACGAAATGAGCCAAATGCTGTGCGATTGCAGTGCGAACCTGGTTAGTTCGATGTTTGATGGTGAGTTGCTGCAGATTCGGGAAAACAAATGCCACAACTCGACAAAATTGGTCTCCGTCAAATGGTTGGCCATCAATCAGGAATGTAAAGTTTGTAATCGCAAGAATATGAACTGAACTCACAACAGTCGGCAAGTTGGATCGAGCCAGTACGGGCAAATCGAACTCGAAGGATTGAATCGATAGTTGAGTTAGCTTGCACAGTCGAGCAAGGTCGGAAATGGCATCTGCATTGAAATTCTGAAATAATAGAAAGCAAATATAATAAAGTAACCAAGAAGAAAATTTACTTTTACCTTGTAAAAAACTTGGATGTCCAACATTTGAAGTGAACAAAAATTGGCGCAAATAAATGACAAAACGTCACCTTCGGATGCATTCACTCCCAAATGAGTGAGGCCTTTCACAAATAGAGCATTCAGTTTGAGAAATTGAGTGATTTGTTTGAGGTTTATAAATCGAAGCAAACGGAGACTGGTACAGTTCTTTCCTAGAAAAAGAATAGCGACAATTTGCGGGTCCATAATCCAATCTTCAATAGAAAAGGTGCAGTGCTCCAAACGAGTTAGAAAATCCAACTTATATGTCGACTTGAGAGGCTCGCCAAGTACAAATCGCTTGAGATTGGTCAAATTGTTGATGTGATCGAACAATTCAACGTAACGAGATTTGTTAATCCAATCGACCATGGGACTGTTTGAAACACTCAGACCTAGAGCAACGAGCGTTGATGACCAATTGTTGAGTAAAGTGAACAGATTCTCAGC